>JAMPIV010014052.1:10000-161118 GCA_024509875.1 Oreohelix idahoensis | reverse complement strand
GGGTTTGTGTGGTGGGGAATTTGGTTTATGTTTGAGAGGTGAGTTTATGTAGTGGATGAAGTAAGTAAGGAAAGTGGATTGGAAATTTGGGGTGAAATATTAGTGATGTGAAGGGTGTTTAAGGGTTTTAGGTTGAAGTAAGTAAAGTAATGTAGTGGGGTTTAGAGTTGGTTGGGGGTATGTATGGTATAAGTAGTTAGTTGATTGTGTTGTATTGAAGTTAATTTGGTTGGAATGGTGTTGTAGTGAGAGGGTATTTGTTTAGTAGGAGAATTGTTGTTTTATATAATTTTTTTTGGAGGATGAGAAAGGTGTTATTGTTTTGGGTTCTAGGGGTTAATGGGGTTTGGTGTAAATTTAATTGTTAGGGTATAGAAGGTTATTGAATGGTGGTGTGGTATGTTTTGTATGATGGATTAAGGTTTATGAGAGAGTTGTTTATTATGGTGAAAAGGTTTATTATTGATATTTTTATATAGGAAATTGTTTGTTTATATTTGTGAGGTAGATTAGAGTTTTAGTTGTAAGTTTTTATTTAATTGTGGGTGAAGTTGTTTTTGGTATAAATAACATCCATCATGTAAAGAGCAGATCCACCCGTAACGGTCCCTGACTATAACGCGACCCAGGGGTGTCCCTGGCTCATTAGAGGAGGAGGGTTGGAATGGAACGGCGGTTGAAAAGATGGACAAGACCATTTGAGGGCCTGGTTTGAGTATTTGACCATTGAATTTGTTGGTTATAATATAATTGCGTTGGGGGGAAATTAGACGAGCACAATATGGCCTGGCCTTAGTACATTTAAAAACAAGTCAGTGTGGACACATGTATGTATTTGAGACCCTTGGTGTTGTGGTCGGTCTTGAATGGACGTTATGAGTTGACTGATGTGGAGTTGAAAGTGCTGTTGTGATAAGAATGGCCTGATGGAAGATCATACTGTAGTTGTGGGTTGACCTGCAAACGATGCAAAGGAACGGCGGAGGTGCGAAAACGTCGCCGATAGGTTCCTCATCACACTTGACACGCCAGATGTATTAGATCCCCTACCAAGTTCCGTTGATGGTAAATCCGACGCTTACATTATCCTCAGTGACAGCCAGCTGGATGGCCTCATTAATAGACGCTTGGGATCTTTACGGATCAGATGCAACTTTTAACCGAAAACAAGTCCAACTACAAAAACAACACCGACAAAGGTGCATTTGTCCATAGTGCAAGATGAAGGAACCGATTTGATACAGGATAAGCAGTCCTCTGAAAGAATTTGAGCAAACGATCTAGCAAAAAATTGAACTGTCTCATTTCGATCTTGCCGAATGCGCCTAAGTAATGTCCAAGCTTGTTGTGAATCGATTATGGAAGAATATCTACGAACAATTCTTTCTTCAAGGAATCAAAAGTTTCCCCAGGATTGGTCTTGAGGCGACGTCTGAGAAAGTCTGTTACCAAAGATTCAGGACGACCTAAAAATGCATGCGTTTGCGGTCTTCATCAGTGCTGCCGAAATAAGAGACCCGCAAATTTCTCTATGTCTATCAGCCATTGGCGCGGAACTTGGAAGGTTCCCCAGAGAATGGTGTAACCAGCGAACGAATATGTTGAAAAATTGGCTGACTGGTTTACCGTATGAAGGGTAGAGGTTATCTCCTGTAATGCTTGTACTGAAAAGTCGAGAGATTCCGGTAACGGCTGGTTAATGGCTTGTTGTTGGGACAAGCTGTTGTAATTGCTGCTGCAATTGCTGTTCTGTTGCTGCAACTATAATATCTGTTGTTCCATTTGTTGTGGAGAAAGCCATTATAAAGAAATGCCTTCATTAGAGGAACAGGACTAGAATCTTCAGAAACGAAGTCCTCAACGGGATGCACTGGATACTTCACAAAATAAACAATGGTAATTGTTGCGCAGGTATGTCACTCATGTGGGAGATCTGTGGGTGGTACTTTTAGAATACTCTGCGAACTTACAAAAGAAAAGTCTCCACCGGTAATGAAATTGGTTCAGATGCACCAAAATACTCTCTAGTGTTGATAGGACAGTTTCTCTCTTAGGTTGGCTGTACCTAGGGGCCACGTCCATCTAATTTCTAGATCTCGCTTAACGCAAGAAGAGATGGTGTTTCTTAGTGATATATATTTAACCCAGGTTTTTCTTTGCAGCTCATATATGATGGAGACCTTTAATGGATAGAACACCCATATACTTTGTCTTATTTTAACTACAGGAGCACCCTGTTTTTCTCTGACACACGGCGTGTAGCCCAGTTTTATTCTTATTCAATGCAGGCAGTACTTACTGATTTTCTGATAGCTCATGTACCTCCATTAATTGTTCTGATACATGACAGAACTGTCTATTCATCTGTGCTAGTTCAGAGAATCGTTGATGCCTACAAAATGACATCCACTTCAAGTGGAGGCCCGGTGAAGCAGGCCTGTTGTTCCAGTGACCCAAATGTTTGACCTGTTAAAAGGTGACCTGGTTCTTTCGTTCTTTTGGTCTATACAAACTGTTTCAAACATACATTATTAAGTTTTACTGTAAACTAATTTTAATACACTAATGTTTGTCTCTAGGAAACTCAACATCCAAGGAAATTATCGCTGATAAACTTAAACCTTTCTAGCTACGAATTCTTAACAACACCAGTATAACAACCTTCTCGCTTCGTCCTCAAAACCAAACCAGCCCCGACTGTCAACGCCCCTTTCTTTTTCCCTTCCGGGCCTAGCCGTTTAGTTTATAACCCACCACCAGATTTTGATGACGTTAATATGTTTAATAATAGTGGCTAAAGTAGCTAGCTAGTTTTTTGTTATACAATATTCTAATTCCAATAGTAGGCGCTTATTCACGCTAAAGTAGTAGAGAATTAGGGCATACCTGTCACATGGGAGGCAATACCAATACTGTCTCCATACCAGTGTTGCGTTCTCGTGGTATATCCGACAATATTTCTTCAACGGGCTGGGGCCCGCCAATTTCCTTATTCAATACGTATTTCCACTTCATGTCCATGGATAAAAAAAACCCCCCCCCCCCGTGATGTTAAAAGAAATAACAAACTATGGAAAATAATAAAACGTTTTTTTTTAAACAGATACTTTTTTTTAATGCACTAGAAACCTTCCGATACTAGTTTTTTCAAGGATGTTTTTTATTGCTTCAATTAATATTATACCTCCCCCTCCCAAAGAAGGCATAGGGCTTCAAACAAAACATCATGCAAAGTCCTCCTGTCACGTGCCATCATCTCAAGTTCTTTCCACGTTCTCCTCATCATTTTCACCTCTGTTTCCAGCTCTCTTCTCCATGTGCTTCTTGGTCTACCTCTGCCTCTCTTGCCCCTGGGGGTTCCAGAATAAGAACTGCCTTGGTAATGCGATATCCAACATGTTTTTCTAAGTTTTTTTGTGTCCTATCCATCGCCATCGTCTTCTTACTCATCTCGTGTTCAACTGGCACTATGTCCTTAGTTTCTTGTCCTCCATGTTCCAAGTTGGTTAACATGGTAATACCATTTTATTACCTCTATTTACGCAAGCACCCATTTATAGCTTGCAAGTAAAAAAATGTAATATATCGAATTGACAATAAAACGCGAATCGATTCAGCGCTTATTTATTTTAAGATCTCAGCTTTATATTTTAATCAGCATAAGTGTACCATGGCTTTTGTGCTCTTGTTAAATTTGGTGCCAATTTATTTTCTTCAATTTAAAGACCATCTAGTGATCGAACTCGACTTTTCCTTCATTCATAATTTTGTAAATCTGGATTGTTTTCCTTTTAATTGAGCTAAACACTTGTTTGAGTAGGCCTACCTGACCAGGTTTTAAGCATAGAAAACAAATAAAGCACTCCACGTACTCATGACGTTTTTATTTATACGTGAATTATTGCCCTTGATTGTGTTCACTTTTCTTTTCGAGAAAATTTAACTACATCATAATGTCATAATTTACAGATATTATAATTTTAAATTACACTGACAAAACAACATTTTTTCTTTCTTATATTAGACTAAGTGTACTTTAGGTCAGTTTACTTGCGCTGATTTCAAATTTGAAATCCGTTTATACTCTTTTCACAGTTCGGGTTCTTAGATATTTGTGGAATAAATAGATTTTTGGGAAAACCGTTATTTGGCTACCCTTTTTATCTTTTACTATATAACTTTTTTAATAATTAATAAAAATGCATATTAATTCTACTTTTTTTACTGCTAAAAGAGGCATGTCTTATGTTACGTTATAATTCAAAGAGTTACTGTATTTTGAAAATAATTTTGAAGGTGGAAATATGGCTTCTTAGAAGTTGTAAGAAATTTCGGCTGATCCTTTTTCAGTTACTCGTGTGCCGGATATTATACCGATCGTGTTCACACAGGAAAAACTTTACACCATTGCTAATGAAAGGCATATGAAACATTATTTCGATTCGCGAATGTTGATGATACCAAATAAATCTTGGATGCCAAATGCAGTTTTTTCGACTTGTGCACAGACATTGGCAGGTTGGTTTTACGAAAATCGCCGAGATGCATAGTCGATCGATGCCCTTTTTTGGGTTTAGTGCCAGTAAGTAATTTGGCGTGGACCGACAAATCACGCTACTGATTGGTACTTCATGCTTGAAAATAATATCTATGGTTTCTCTTTTTAAAACTAGAAAGTCTGTGGTTTATCCAAATATTGAATCGGTTTCGAAACCAGTGCCTCATGATCCAATCACGTGTCCGATCCCAGTTCCACCAGAACAATATCCGTTGGACGTGAATGAACCATCAGAAAGTGATAGTTTACCTGCTTTAGAAACTAATTCTGACTCGGATTATGTACCGGTGAATGATGGATGTTTCAACTTAATTAACCATCTAGAGAACTTTCAGATCTAATACGTGATCTCGCTCTTACCAAAGGACAAGCGGAATTACTCGGTTCGCGACTCAAAGAATGGAATCTTTTAGCGCCCAATACTCCGATATCTAAATTTCGTCAGAGACACAGAGAACTTGTTCAATACTTTGAGATGGATGATGACATTTGCTATTGCAAAGAAGTTTAAAGGTTTAATGGGTGCAACATCGGTCCCATCGAGCACAATAGTCAACGAATTGCGTACTTTTTCATCGAATCTTTCCCAAAAGACTAGTCTAAAAAAGCCGTGATTATTTGCATAACGGAAATTTATTTTCATCAATTCCAGTCGCCTACTCTGTTCATATGAAAGAAACTTATGACAATCTGGCTATACTTTTGGCAAAAATAAAGTACAATGACTACCAATGGCGGATTTGTGGAGACCTAAAGGTCATTGCAATTCTCACGGGCATGCAGACTGGGTATACTAAATTTTGTTGCTTCCTATGTGAATGGACAGCCGCAAACAGACAGGAAAATTATGCAAAGAAAGGTGTGGCCTTTTCAGGGATCGTATTGCAGCTCGGGCATATAAATTGTAATACAACGAGCCATTAGGTCTAACAAAGACAGCCTCATGTGTACACTCCGTTACTTATACAGTTGGTAGGGATTCAATGTAATAATTTCGTAAAAGGCGTTAGATTATAAACGAGCAAATGCTTTCACTTATCTTCAAGAAAAGGTTTTCCGCAAATTAAGATATGCAAAAGATTTAGCGATGCAAAGATAAAGGAAGGTATCTTTGTAGGACCTCATATTAGGAAAGTTATTGCAGACAAACAATTCGAGAACTTGTTACATGGTAGTGAACTTCGCGCATGGATGGCGTTCAAATCGATCGTCGATAACTTTCTGGGAAATCACAAATCTGTCGACTATGTGCATATTGTTAAGCAGTGCATAGATGCATACAGAATTATGGGCTGTAACATGTCCCTCAAAATCCATTGGCTCGATTCGCATCTTGACTTTTTCCCTGACAACCTTGGCGAAGTCAGCGATGAACATGGAGAACGATTCCATCAAGATATCGCCGTAATGGAGTCACGTTATCAAGGACGGTGGAGTGTGACCATGCTTTGCACGATTATTTGTTGGATGCTGTCATACGCGATGTACCACATGCCATTCACCGACGAAAGTCGACTGCAAAGAAATTCAAGCCTACATAACTGTTATATACTTCTTGTACGAATGATGTTGTAATACTGTATGCGTTGTTAAAAAACTTCAATTGCGTATTTCTAGAGATCCCGACCTGATAGAGAAAAAACGGTTTGCAGATTTAAAAACAGCGCATTAAAATTGACCAGAAAAACATAGAAATGTTAGAGAAAAAAAAAATTTTTTTTTGTTAGCCAGTGTAATTGACGGATTATTGTATTGTCATCGGATTATTGACAACTAATGTCATCGTGCAAGTTTCAGAATTATTCTCATCTTGGAAGTGATTGAAACATCGAGTTGCAAAGTTTTGAAAGTAAAACGAAAGTGACCATACAAGTGAAAGTTAAATTATATAGCGTGGTAAAATTTACCTGTGGATGATTTAATTGCATTGTGCAAAGCAGTTCCACTAATTTCATATTATGATGTTGCCTCGGACTATTGGCAACATGGCATTATAGCAGGGTAACTTTTACAATTTTCCTGTCTCACCCCTCCTACCGTCCTCCACTCTGTTTAGTAGTCACAAGAAAAATAGGATACAATTCTACTGACATTCATACTGTCGAACATCCATATCCAGACATAGAAGCCAATAATAGTTAGAAAGAAAAAACAGAATTGTTAACTCTATAATTATTAAGACACACACGCAATGATAAAATATAAGCTTGCAATGACCTCTATAATATTAGTCACTAGAATAATAAGTTTATAAAAAGTAATGCAAAAAAAGTAATTTAAATACACACGCTGTTAATGCATTAAAAACCTAAAAAATAATTTTTCAATGGACTATATACTTTGATTTTACTGACAGGTCAAGACTAATACTGATACAAATTCCAACAGAGGACTGAAAAATCATGTATTTTCCTAACGACGACGAATGTGTAATCAAACACTATATAAACCCCTGATCCTTAGATAGTTAATTAGTCGGGGTTGTAACAAAAGTTGACCACTTCCGTTTTTAGTCTTTGTATGGATCCGAGGTTGTCTTTCTAGTAAAAAAAAAATACCTTTTCTGTTCTATGGAATACGTTTTGGTTGGTCTTCTTTGCAAAAATAGAATAGAACCAACTGGTGTGAGTAGAGTAAAACAGAAAATTTTTTTATAATCTGTTAACGTATATTTTTGACAGTTTTTGTTACTCTGCTTATTTGGTGCGAAAATAATTTTTGACATAATGACTAGGGCCACGACAGTTATCTAATAACTGTCTTCTCCGTGGGGAATTCATCTACAGGAAAGTGGTTTATTTCATATTTATATGCCAAGCAGCTTACTAACCAGAGAAGTTTTATTGATAATAATTCGTACGTGTGAAACGCTTTCTAATTATAGCGCTGACTAATTATTACTAGAAGAACTTTACAGAGAAGTGTTTTTGAAAGAGCAAACGTTACTGCTGTTGTGCAAACATGAATATTAATGGGCCCAGCAGAGATGGCTCTATCTATGAACAGTGTGTTGGACAGAAACGTTAATCTTGTCACATATGGAAAATAGTGTGCAGCAGTAACCCGTCAACCTCTTGGCCACACACACACCCCCTCCCCTTTTCCCATCTGGGTTTTATATATATTTTTTTTTTGCTACACGAACGTCCTGATTTCACGATCGCCAATTTAAAACGCGAGCCCAGTCTGGTAATTAAGCACGTATGCGGAACAGAGCGAAGTTAGCAGCAACGGAGTAATCGTTCTTTGAATCAGAGAAAACATGCAGGCAGAGGGTCAGGCACGTAACAGTTTCTTTTGAAGCAATCAAGGGACGATAAGCCAGAGATGTATCCAGAAGTGTTTACATTTTTCAAGGGAATTAAACTTACAGTAAGCTGAGTGGCCCCCGGCTAGAGAGTTGAACAATAAATTATCTTTCATTCAAGATTGGAACCGCAAATTTCGGCCGGGCCCTGGTCGGGAGGTGTGAATTTTCGCAATTACGGAGCGATTATTAGAACGGAATCCTTAGAAATATAATGTACCTGGTCTTTCCCAATCTCAGATATCAGTCCCACTCAAGAGAATTCCCTGAGAGATAACTAGCTGCGATATTATGAGGAGTTTTGTGAGTACATAGAACACCTTCTTACTTTAGTGGAGATATATTTCAGGTTTTTTTCCTTCTGTTTTGCGGTTTTTAATTTATATGACTAGCATCTTGAGTGATTTAATTGTTAAACGTTTTTCACTATATTCTAATGGGATTTTCTTTTGTGTAATGAATACCTTATTGGCTTATATTTTTTCCAGCGGTTAAAGAAAATTTAATTACTAGCTTTCCCACAGAAAAAGATGTTTTTTCCAAATTGACGAGTACATTACATTAAATAAACTTGTCTAACTGACGGTTTATATATTATTTACTTTTATTCCATTTTTAATGTGTATTTAATAAAATGGACTAGTGTTCATAATCGCGCGTTTTAAAAACGATAGGTATAAGCCAAACATTTGGGGTTTTAACATCTAAGTTTATAGCGGAGTGTGTGAAGCGGACCTTACATTTGGAACTCGAGTAATACATAAATATAGATATTATGGTTACATGTGGTATATTTCTTTCCTATGATCAAAGGCTGATCAAACCTGCGTACTAAGCGGACTTCCGGTCATATTGAACTTGAGTTTCGTAAAGTCTTTATTTTGTCGTATAAGAAACCAGAAACTTTATAATGTTGTTGAGTACTTCGGGCTGGATCCATTTATCTTCATTTTTTGAGGAGAGACCAATACTAGAACAATAATTATATAATACTGGAACCAGATACTATATTACCAGGATTTCATTTGTTATCATCTCAGCAGCCAGCGTGTGGGCAAAATATATTGCTCAGACTAACATTTTTGTGTAAAAAATATCTAACATAGGAGAGTCCCCCTCAGCACCAGCAGGGCTAGACCACACCGGAAATATATCTGCATTATTCATTCCTACGTCGGCGATCACCACGTATGAGCCTTACTCTCCCACCAACGTAGGCAGAGATACCGAATTTTAATCCAGAAAAATTAAAAACACCCACTCCAGCGACTCCCGTGACATTTGCAGTCCAGCAACTACGGCGAAGTACTGGGAACTGGATTTGGCAAAACCTTAATTGAGAACACTGAATATATATTACTATTATGTTTATTTCTACGGAATGGCTGCGTCACGTTTTGGGTACGCCAAATCTGAGAAAAGTTGGCTACTGTACGTATGTTGAATTTGAAATCATACAACTCTATTCTTTTGTTCTTACTAACCTAGTATTTACGGGATAAATTAATTAGAACTTATTCCTTTGTTCTTTGTTTTTCTTTAACTGACTATTCCATACCCTTATTGTTAAAACTTTTGAACTTGGGTTTAATTTTCTTCGGTTGGGATCCTCTTTCTTTTCCTTTATCAGAGGGAGAACCTATTTTGATTAATTTTCCATTCTGTCTTAAACCATGAATCTATTGATGTAAAGAATTATGTTGTAAAGTTCTAGTGATAAATAAACTTATAAAACCTTAACTTATTGCGATTGGTCAACCCCTACCCTCTCTTGTTTATTCATATTATGTTTTTGGACTCTTGGTCCCCCACTCTGTCATCCAGAAGTTTGTGGCTATTTTCTTGCCGCCGTAACTTCTAATAATATGTATGTACATAGTAGATTAATAGCGTCTGCTTTTTAAGGAAAGTCGTCCTTGATAGCCTGTTTATTTCAATTTATTTTAAACTTCCAGAGACATGTCTGTCCCTCTTCAACTATTTTCCATCCGCCCACTAATATTTACGTTTGGGTAGTTTTCTCATTGTTCAGCTAATTACGTTTTTTTTAGTCAGCTGAGTATGTTACCCTGTGGGTCAGTACATACGGTGGATAAACAGTCCTATTTCCTTTTCCAGGGAACGCCTCGTGCACGTTCGCGGGCTTTGCATAAAGTGTTAGCTGCAACTTCGATGCACTTTAGGGAAGTACCTAGGTAATTTAATCTACAATTTTTTATATTTACTTTAGGTTCAATGTTGTCCTATCTAGCCTTCACTATCATGTCCTAATCCCTAGAAATACGCAAAGGCTCACTTTGGATGGCCGTAACGTCCCGACTATTTTGACTTTGACTTTTTGAAAAGCTCGTACAGGACGAATATACTCTTTGATCGATTTATTAGTTCACATTACCCATATCCCATTGAATACAATACAAAGAGACATTGAGCTTTAAACGACTTCAGGTGGATATAGAAAAAAATCAGGAAACGAATACGTTTAGGCGGGCTATGGAACGGTGAGGCGAGAAGGACTACTCAATTTTATGGGGATCATATGTTCTACGTTACGCCCACAAATAAGTTTTGATACTTCACGGTCACGAAATTGGCTCCCCTCTTCTTCTTCTTGTGTATCTTCTTTTCGTTTCGCTTGATACTATAGTTGTCTAGTATCTGCAATGTTGTATTCCTTGTATAAAACTTCCACTGTCTTTTAGTAGTCTCATACAGAGGTCCGTATAAGGTTTTGGCTTCCATGTTGTTTCCTGTTTTCTCTGGCCAGTGGGTTTAGCCTCAATATATCAAATTCGGGGCAATCTTGAGTACGGTGGCTCTCCGCAGTCCTGGGGTGCCTGTCACATGTACACATGGCTGAAATGCCAATCTTGAATTTCGTAACATTGCTGAGGAGGCTATGGTGTCCTGTTCTGAGGCGCAGAATGACCTATTTTGTTCTGATCAGTTTCTTAGCTTGGTAGTACAACCTGGCGTTGGTGTTGTGTGTCTTTCTGATAGATTTGATCATCTTTGTCTTCTCTGATTTTTATTAACTATGGTACACATTCCGGTTGTGCCGAGCGCGCTCTGCCTGCGACGATTCTTTAGGAGCCAGCAGTCCATCAGCTTCTCACGCAGGTCGTTTCCTGAGTTATTCCACAATTGAGACGGAATCCACTGCATGGGTGACCCCTGCGCTGTGTTGCGACAGTTTCAGAAAGTAGGGAGCTTGTATGCCTGGCGCCAATTTTTATCTGGACTTGAAGTTTGCTTCTGGAGTGCTGATCTTGCAATACTGGTCAGTCCAAATACTACAGGCTGTGGACCGAGATTGGTGTTCAGTAGTTTCTCAGTTGCCACCTTGATTGCCTGGACTTCTGCATCATAGTTGTTACAGAATTTCCCCGTTGGTACTCTTACCGTATCCCTAGTGTTGTTGGGTATTCTATGTACACTCCTGCTCCTCCATTCTTTACTGCATTCTTGAGCTGAACGCCATCCGTGATAATACGCGGACCCAGAGGTCCTGTGGGTATTCATCATCCAGGAAACGAGAGTGACTGTCCTACGTTGCACGCTGTTCTGTTCATCCCTGTCGAATATTCCTTTCACATTAGTAAATCGCTAACTGAAATGGTTGAACCCGGTGAGAATGGATCCAGAACGCCCTGCAAACGCACCGCTTGCAAAACTAGCACAGTCCCTTATTACCCTTGGTCAGTGATGTATGCTCCTACTCTGTACTCTGCCTCAGAAGCTAAAGAATGAGTTCTACGAAGAATCTTGCAAAACAATCATCAAAAGCCTAGTCAAGGAACAGCTTGTTTCTTCTTGGTGACTTTTAACACGCTAGAGTTGGTGCCGAAAATGTTTCAAGGGTCTTCATGTCTGGGCAGGTTTTGGAATTGGCAAAGATGACTGAAACTGGACAAACGGCTCTTTAGAGTTGTGTGTCCACCATGACCTTCTGCGTGACCAACACCTAACTTTTCAAGACAAAACCCCCAGCATAAGGTGTCATGGAGACGCCTTCACGATCCAAACCACTGGACCCGATTCTCGTCAGAAGGCCACCTCCTCAGGTCTGTGCTCTCCACGCACTCAGTAACCATAGTGCAGACTGTGATACAGATCACCTCCTTGGTTGCTTGCAAATCAGAGCACAACCCATAAAAACTCTATCGTGTCAGACATGAAAGGAAACCACGCATTGATACGAGCAAGATTTCAAGACCTGTCAGAACCCTTCCATGATCGCTCCAATTTACTACGACCGTCAAGAAATGGCTCAGTAAGCCCACAGTATGGAGATAAAAAAAAAAAAAAAAAAAAAAAAAAAAAAAACTATTACAGAGAACTAGGAGTCATCAACTGAAACAACAATCAATGTACTGCAACATGCCAACTTTGGTAAGAAAACGGAAAATGTTAAATGACTGGATTGAAGCTTCATCAGATGTGATGGCACCTGTCATTGAAGCTAAGCGCAGTGCTAACGAATAAAAACAAAACGTTCACGCGAGTGCCAGAACCCTAAACTAGATCAGAAGGCTATAACGAGAAGCAAAGGTTCAACAAACTGCTCGAACGCTTGTGCAAATGACTATTGGCTCCAGCTCAGTGAGAGCATCCCAGATCGCAGCGCAAAACAGGCAACAATAGACAAATGTATGATGGTAGAAAGACAGCACTGTGGCCCCCCAAAAGAGTAAAAGAACGGCAACCGCTAACAAAAAACCATCAGCGGGAGAAGCTAACCGAGAAGGGTACCCAGATGGAGAGGGTGGGTCCGAGCACATACACCTGAGCTTTATACGCTAGAGAAAATAACCGTTATCGCGCGCCTGCAGTCCCTTCATGCAGTCCAAATGTTCTGCCAAACAATGGAGGAGCTGGAATGCTGACCCAACATTAGAGGAACTCAACAAGGTTCATTGATAGCTAGGCCTCTGGCTATTAACATCCCCCTGCATAGGATGCTGGTGCCAGTGCTGGGAAGAGACAACTAATTCCTCAAGACATGGCCGAGATGCCCAAGATTGTCACACTGTATTAAAAATAAAGGTAGACAGAAGAGATTGCAAATAACTACAGAGGCAACTCTCTTCCATAGTATTTGTTTGTTTTAAGGAATTTGCCAAAGTCATACTTAATAGCGACTACCAACAAGTTAGCTGAGCGCAATATATCTAAGAGTCACAGTGTGGATTCCGAGCCTGGCAGATCACAACCAACAGACACGATCTTCTCTCTCCCGCCCAGCTTTCAGGAAAAATCAAGAGAGACAGAAAAGGCCCTTTATAAATCGCCCTTATAGGACCACACAAAAGCAATTCGACCTGGTTTGATTGGGGGATATGGATTCTTCAAGATTCTCCTGAACAATAGCCTGCCCCTTCTAAAATGCTGTAAATGATAAAGTCATTCCATGACGACATGAAAAGGGGAACAGTACCCCAATATGCCTGGAAGCACGTCACAGCCCTTTGACATACGCAGTGGCGTTTTTAAACAAGGCTGTGTTTACTGGCTCCGACGCTCTTTCGGGAATCTTCTCTTTGCCTTACTCTTGAAACATGCATTTCAGAGATGCAAACGGGAAGGAAATAAGCCTTCACAACCTAGGTCCCAGATGGCCGTCTGTTTTAAAATCCTTCCAAGGCTGAAAAGGCAAAAACAAAAATCATACGTGTCACTATAAGAAACTTGTGGTTCGCTGATGAGTCGCTCGCAGTTCGTCCCACTCAAAAGCCAACAGGCAGCTTCAGAGCTTGATGAAATCGATTCACTAAAGCCATTCAAGGACTTGGCCTCCACAATTAAGGTCAAAAGAAAATCGAAATGTGCTGATGTCTGGAAGTGGTGCTGGCACCAGTTTATCAGTATCGATAACTATGAATTTTGGGCAAGTGGTGCACCACTTCACATACCTACGGTCAACAATCAATGACAAAACTCCTCACTGGATAACAGAAATCGACAGCCGCCTTGGCAAAGCCAGCAGCTAACCTTTGCCCGCCTCACATCATCCGTGTTTGGGGAAACTCCAAAACTCACAACCGAAGACCAAAGCTGCGGTATATAACGCCTGCGTCACCAGCACACATCCTATATGGCAGCGAGACCTGGACAACCTATGCTAAGCAAGAAAGAAGGCTCAATACCTTCCATTTACGGTGTCTACGCCGCATCCTCGGCATATCGTTGAAAGATAAAGTGACAAATGTCGAGGTGTTGTCACGTGCTGGCCATCAAAGTATGTCTACGCTCCTCAGCCAACGCAGACTTCGCTGGCTTGGCCATGTTCGCCGCATGGAAGATGGTCGCATCCCAAAAAGATATCTTCTACGGACAATTAGCAGATGGCAAGAGAACAGTTGGGCGACCACAGCTGAGGTTCAAAGATGTGTGCAAGAGAGATATGAGGGCACTGGACATGATCCAGCAACATGGGAGGATGAAGCTGCCGATCGCACTAAGTGGCGATGCTATTTACGGCGCCACCTCAGATTGGGCGAAGAGAGGCTCACACAAGAAGCAGAGGTGAGGAGAAAACGTCGAAAGGAGCACCAGGAAAATAAGCAGCTGAGGGCTGCCACCTCAGGGGCGCATTCCCATAAATGACTGAAGGGGCTATTATATTATTATTATTTGATTATTGTTTGTGTGGAGCTAAATTTACGATAAGACAAGATTAAAGAACTAGGATATATTGCTAATACTGCAGTTTTAACAAATTAGAAAAAGGCCGAACAACGGAAAAATGGGCAATAATGAATGACAACGTCCATGACAAAGATTCTGGTCGTGGAATGTCAAAAAAAGTGAAGCCTGAAATATAAAAGTATAATCGCTCCAGTGTGTACTTTACCATGATTATCACCATGGATCGTCCTGGCCTGGTATTATTCATTCCGTTGACCGGTATCACAAGTTATTTCAATGGCCTAGTTTGACTTTAGGTTTAACGGGATGAAAGTGCTAAAGTCTTCCTGCAGCTAGAATTGTTTGGCTTTCTTTTATGAAACGTCAACTGAAAGGTATTATGAAGTCAGGACATCAGTTGGTGCGGCAAATTTTTACAGCACAATCCGGGAAAATACAAAACCACAACTGACTAACTATGCAGCTTGTATGGCTGGCTACTCCTTGCATACTAAAGATAATTTCTAGGTCATCTCCAAGTTGGTATAAGTCCAAACTCAGGGTTGCCCATATCTGAAAACCCAATGAAAGTCTGTAATAGTAACAAGACAACCGCCATTGAGAAATCTGATCTACACTTGTTTGTACCGAGGTTACTATCTTGAAAATTCAGTGAATAAAAAAGATTAGGTGTGATGAGAAAGTTTTCATGTTGATACTGATAATACTCAGGAAACCCATGTAAGCTTGAGATATAACATACAGCAGAGAGATCACATGATGGTTGTGGTAAGCTGACGATATAGACATTGTGCTTAGTAGTTTTAAAAAAAATCCCATTAAGTAAATCAAACAGCAGCAAAAAGCCACTCCCTCAAGTTTGTAATTTAATGTCTCCCACAGGATAACCAGTATAGAGAGCGAGAGATGAATGTAAACACGAAGAGTAATGTGGTATAGAATTACATGATTTATAAAATACAATTTCCTGAGGCATAGGAATTATAGTTGCCTAATTTTTCATGTCATTCGTGTATCTTTAGAAAAAAACATGGTATGTGCAGTGTTTTTTGCACACATTAAGGAAACCACTGGAAACCAATGTTCCCGGGCCTTTGCGTCATTATTACCCCCGAACCATGTATTCCGGAGGCTTCGCGATACCAGGTGGATACGAACAGGCATAGCCCTCCTATATATATGGGCAACTCCACTTTGTCCTAGCACTTAATGTCTTCAGAATTACTTCCTACTTAGAGTGGTCACAGTTCAATAACTAGTACTCGACGACCCAGCTACATTTTGAATGTTTATAGAAATCTTTACAATGTCTGTAAGAGCTCTTAATTATATACATAGTTCATGTATTAGGAACTTAGACAATAATCATCACCAGGGCTAACTAAACTGCCGTATAGAATTAAGTTTTTTAACTATCACCTATCGTGAAACAGAATTGAAATAATTGTTAAGTTCTTCTACCTACCACTAAACCATAAAGATGGTTCTACAAAGTAACTTAAGTGTTTTTCGAAGGAAAATGGGTGTGTGGTTAATGTCAATTTTTCCTAAACAATGACAACCAACAATAAAGTGCAGCTACAAGGCTCCTGTAAAGAATTTTCCTAGTGATGTAAATATTTGTGCTTTATTGATTGACCTCCTATGAGTATACTGTACAACCAATCATAGAAGGATTAACCCATGAGTCCCTAGATAGAGGTCTAATTGTAAGATGGCATATATGTAAGTAACGCTGTATATTCAGAGTGTATCAGCTCAGAGATTGTAATCAGATACAGTCCGTTGAATTTAACGACTACTAATCTCAATAAGACGCCTCCAATGCGGGCGGAAATAATTAACATGTAGAGCTATTGTTTCCGGCGAGCTAACAGGGCAAAAGTTTATTTACATACCCAGGCATTCAGCATCTTTGCAAACCACTGACCGAGAAGTACGTCCTGGTTTGTAATTTTCTCAATGTTGGCCTGCCCAGTCACCTACATTATGCAGTGGCTAGCGATTGGCCCGATAACAATGGAAAGTGGAGATGATTTTGTTATCGCCGTCAACCAGCAACTGGCCGTCGAGAATTCCCAAGCCTAATTTTTAGGTGGGAACGTAACATTGTTGTTTACTGTAAACAGTACCTGTCCCATTCCAATGTAATATAAACCTATGTGCAACTATATATTTATCCCTTAAATGTAAGGACAGATGCATTAGCGGTTGTAACGTATTTGTATTTTTCAGTGAAAAGCTCCAATACACTACCTAAAGAGACTATGAAGCCCAGCCTGAATTACCTTTCCCTGTTGGAATTTAACCGGGTCCTGAATATGGTACCTGATTTTGGGTCAAAAGGTTGTGGACCTCAACAGTAAATTCCAGATTATGTTTGCGTTTTACACAGTTGATGATGTCCCTTGTTTCAGCTGCTTCCAGCCGCAGAGAAGGCCAAGAATTCAAGCTCCACCCACCTCCTGGACAAAGTGGAAGCAGTCCTTACCTCTTGTACGTCAGCGGTTGGCCCTTCCCCAACTTATATGCGACAGTTGCATTTTTGACAGGCCTAGCGACTATCGCTTAATAGTAATACGCGCTGCCTATAAAAAACCTGAGTTTAGGACCATCGTAAAACCCTCATTTAAAAAAAACCTCCATTCATTGACATTTATCATTCCGTACAACATGTCTGGACGCCTGCAAAAGCACTATAACCAGCGACCCTTTTAGGACGATCAAGACAGCACAAAAACCAGCGACCTTTTCATGGACGTACACAGCGCAACCCCACAACAGACCATTATAACGTTAGCAGTATAACCAAAATGACTCGTACCAAGCAACAATGCGAAAAAGAGTAATAGTATAATACATAGCCCTCAAACCACTATGTCAACAGCATCAAATCAACAAGTCAACCAGAGAGCAAGAATACTGTGCAACTACCAACTTTTCGTGGGCCAGTCCCCTTCTCAAAGGACAACCAAAGCAACCGTTTGATAACTAACACACCGATAAGCGACCCGAAGCTTCGAATGTAAAAGAGAAAGAGCAATATGCCGGAAATCAGTGCGGCCCCCAAATGGCTAGCTTGGGAAGTAGATGATGAATGATGACCCAGAACGTACAGCAATATTTGAGAGCGCTACACACAGTTGGAGCAGATGACGGGAAAGATAACAGAAAAGGTCAGAAGCACACGTCTCAGGAAAAATTATAATGTAGAACCCAAATATAAAGACAATGTGAGAGAGCGCAACAACAGAAAAAGCAGATGCAGTGAAAGACGAACGAAGAAAAGAAGACAGGAGCCTGAATCCATGGGCCCACCAGCGCACATACCCGAAATCGTCAGCAGAAAACCCTATCAACCCACAGAGATGCTGCACCAAATACCGTTGAACACCACTACACACGATTCTCGAGAATGAACAGCCGACCCCACCAGCAAGCACCAAGAAAGAACTGACAGAGACAGCTCCTCAGCAAAGACAAGATACAAGAGGAAGAATAATCGAAGAGACCAATATAAGATACACTTTCGAAGAACAGAACGACGGAGACGAAGTTCACTAAGGCTCGCATCGAATTCAAAGAATCTATAATAGAAGTAGACCCAGTAGTGCTGAATATCGAAAACACTGAGAATCAAGCTACCATTCCTTGTCCTAAGGAAACCAAACAGCATGTACAACTCCAAGGGCTCAGAAGCAAGATTATAACACCTTATAACAAAGAAACGGGAGAAAAGATTACGAAACCAAGACTGTGGAGGGAACAAAAGAACAAACACCAAAGGGACCAATAACGTCAGAAACGCATACGGGAGAGAATCGTAAAAGATCACACCCAGACGTTCAGGAAGCGAGGCTCACTCAGGGGCCCTAACCCGAACAACACAGTGATCAACATCCTCGAGGTGATAACTGGAATAAGAGGTATCGCTAAAGTAGGAGGCACGAAAAGGGAGTCGTGCTTTCACTCAACAAAAACAGAACAAAACCACCTCGCTGATGAACGAACTGGAATCCGCGTCAAAAAGAAGTCCAGTTGCCCCACCACAATAAAAGTGTTGGTTGGAGAAATACATAACAACAAAGAAGTTGGTCATTCAGAGGGGTGGATACCAGTTTTTGTTCGAAGCCGGAGGTGCACAGGACGCCTTCAGATGAAACGCAAATCTAAAAATCAAGCAGGTCGAGAGACTAAAACCTGGGCCAAGAAAGATAACCAATCTGATGATAGTTACAATAGAAGGATCGACAAGATACCCGAGAGACTGAACGCTCGAAACCACACAAACCAAAAAGACCAGAAGCTAAATATCCCTCCGGTGATGCAAGTGCTCCAACTGCCAGCAGTTCTCCGCACACAAAAAAGACGTGCCAGGAGGGATGCAGTCTGTCGATATTGTGCGGGTGGCCACCTATACCGCGATTGTCCCCCAAGGCGAAGGAGGACAACAACTACAAAACAATAAACCTCAAACCGCAACAATGTGGCAAAACTGCCTCAACTGCCTCGGAAACCATGGGGTATAGATACCGAGGCTTGCCCGATGTTCCAGGAAACCATAGAGCATCCTGAAGGAAGCGGTTTCCAAAAATCAATTCCCAAGCAAGGAGGCAAAACACAGAGTGGCTGCGGATGTTTGCAGAAAAACAACGCACGATAAGACAGACGATAGATACACAAGCTGACCGCTGAAGTCAGAGAAATGAAAATGAAGCTGCGAATCGAAAAAAACAGCAAGCAGGCCGCCGAAGAACCAACCGACAGTGGAGAAGATGCGATAAACATACAGAACAATAAAACACGTGAGATGGAAGAAATGAAAAGAATCCAGCAACAAGTAGAAACAGACATGTTGTCAAGAAACTGAAAGAGCTGACAGAAGAAAACACAAAAATACTCAAAAGAATTAGAAGCAGAAAGAATAGCCATTGAGGAAATATCATCAAACAGCACGCGAGAAACTAAAACGAACAACCAAGCAGTAAAAGAAATCATCCAAGAAACGCTAGAACAGCTACTACCCTACGATAATTGAAAAAGCACTGTCACAGATACAGGAGAGCAAGAAGACAAAAGCAACAGAAACTTGAGCGTAGAAACAACACAAAACAAAACGAGCCAGATAGTTTGAGGCAGGACATAAAAAAACACCATGAGCGCGACACGGCACTACAAACGACAAAGAGGAACCCAGACAGCCAGCTAGTGGTCCTTTTCAGGACCCGAGTCACCTCCAGGACTAACGAACGAGATACCAGTGAAGACGATAACACCCTATATATATCCCCAATTATAACCAAATCTTTCAGGTTGAACAGGGTATTAACAGCAGCATAGTAGACGAAAACAAACAACAACAACAACGTAAAAACAAAACCCTTCGGATATCAGCGGTTCCTATATATAATCTATGTCATTTTTGGATAATCTTCCCAAACAAAGCCTGAGTCTCGAGGATTTATTTTTTAAGTTTTCACAAAACCCATCGTGAAGTGAAAGGAAAGAAGAATAATTTTCAAGTGGGATAGAACTACAATCACAGGTAATCAGTAAACAGACTCACGGACGCATAGACGAAGGTCGAAAATTGAAATAGTTGTAGTGTTAATTCGTATTGTTTGCTTAGAGGAGAGGTGTGTATATCTCGGCATTTGTTATTTGTTTGCTAGAGCAAGAGTATTTTAAGCATGGAGTCATATAACTCAAGTACTGTGTGGGTACCAACAGTTACTTGCTCACGAGGGGGGGGATGAATGGGGTGCGGGGGTTATGTCTGAAGGTCGACGTCGTTAGCAGGCATGCAACTTTATACGGGCCTGTTTTCGATCTCTTACAGGCCGCCGTGAAATGCGTGTCGGTTTTGCACGATTTGCACCATCATCTTCCCCAGTTCCGTGGGCTGAATTGCTCGGTTTTATGCCTATCGTGATCCTGTGGTTGTTGTTGGGCCTGTTTTTTGTGTGTCGTGTTGTTCGTGCATTTAGAGTCAGTGTCCTGAGGGATCGTTTTATTTAGGGTGACTCCTCGTGGATGCCCCTTTTAGCTGGTGTCACCATCAACTAGGCGCTCTGATAAACGATCAGCAAATAACACCACAATCGAGTTTTTTGGCTCCATGCTCCGCCAGGAACCGCCTCAGAATCAGAGTTGAGTGAGTACTTGAACTGTCTCCACGATTATCATCTCCTGCAGCCCTTCATGCAATTCTTCGAATGTGCTGAGGATCCCCTCTTCTCCAAGTACGTTCCTAGTCGTGTAACAAATTCCTAACCAACTTATCATACTGTCTCTTAGTCTCACAAACAGAATCTCTGCGTTTTCAGCTGAAAACCGCTGAAGTAGAGCCTTCTTCAACATGTCCATAGTTGTTCTTGTTCTTCTTGTGGCATTTTCCATAATTACATTGAAAGCGATCCTCTCAGACTCTGGATAGCTTCAAGTTGTATCTCTCACTATCTAAGCGAGCTAGACCAGATGGCATTCCAGAAGAGGCCATCAAAGCAGATATCGACACGGCTACAGAGATGTTATATAAATTACTTGGTAAAAGTCTGGGAAAAGGAAGAGATACCAGCAGAATGGAAGGAAGGATATCTGGTTAAGTTGCCTAAGAAGGGAAATTTACAAGAGTGCACAAATTATAGAGGAATAATGTTACTATCAGTGCCAGGAAAAGTATTAAACAGGATTATCCTTGAGAGATTAAAAGAGTCCCTAGACAAGAAAGTGAGAGATGAACAAGCAGGTTTTCGACAAAACAGATCATGTACAGACCAGATAGCCACTTTGAGAATAATAGTTGAACAAAGTCTGGAATGGAATTCACCACTATACATCGGATTTGTGGACTACAAAAAGGCATTTGACAGTGTAGACAGAGAATCACTTTGGAAATGTATGAGGCATTATGGAGTTCCCCTGAAGATCATTAATTTAATACAGAAAACATATGAAGACATGACATGCAGAGTTCTTCATGAAGGACAGCTTACAGAACCATTTGGGATAAGAACAGGAGTGCGACAGGGATGCCTCTTGTCTCCATTTCTTTTCTTACTAGCAATAGACTGGGTTTATGAGAACATCGACAACACACAACAGAAATGGAATCCAGTGGACTCTGACTAAGCAGTTGGACTATCTGGATTTTGCTGATGACTTGGCTCTTCTGTCCCATAACCGTAATCAGATGCAGGACAAATTGAAAACACTCGATGAGAGGTCACAGCAATTGGGTCTGAAAATACACAGGGAAAAGACAAAATAATGAGAATAAATGCAGGTAATGATAACATGGTTGAACTTGAAGAAACACCACTACAAGATGTAGAATCGTACACATATCTTGGCAGCAATATAGACAAAGTTGGAGGGACAGACAGTGATATCAAAATAAGAATACAAAAAACAAGAGGAGCTTTCATTGCATTGGGAAATATATGGAGATCAAGAGAAATCGGATCCAACACGAAATAAGAATCTTCAACTCAAATGTGAAGTCAGTCCTATTGTAAGGCTCTGAGACATGGAGAACAACAAAGACAACAACCAAAAAGCTACAGACTTTCATAAATGGGTGCTTGCATAGAATAGAAGGATTAAAATGGTATGAAAAAGTTACCAATGTGGAACTGATGACAAGAACCAGACAAGTGCCAGTGGAACAAGAGATGAGAAGCAGACGCTGGCGATGGATAGGACACACACTGAGGAAACCTGTCAATAGCATTACAAAGCAGTCCCTGTTCTGGAACCCCAAGGGTAAGAGAGGCAGAGGAAGACCAAGAAACACATTGAGAAGAGAGCTGGAAACAGAGGTGAAAATGATAAGGAGAAAAATGATCAAAAATCTACATCCAAGAAAGACGGTCGTTCAACAACATCCATAGAATCGTCAAATATGTAAACTATGCCAGATGCGGGACTCATCGTTGAGTTTGAGTAATAAAGCAGTGAGCTCCCAAGGCTGTTCTGACAGCCATGACATGAAAAACTTTTTCCATGCACTCAAAGCGGTCTTGTGGTCCAAACATTCATCAGGATCAAACCCCCTCCTTAATGCAGATGGAAAAACACTAATTACAGATAAGGAAAAACATTCTCCAACGCTGGTCGAACATTTTAATAATATTCTGAACAAACCTTCATCTATTGACGATGAAGCCAATTTTCCTATAAGAAGCACTAGATGATATACCAACTCTGGAGGAAACTCAAAAAGCGATTCGTCTACTTTCTAGTGAAAAAGCCGAAGGCTCCGATACAATTCCTGTTTAGTTCTATAAATATGGCGGTTCAGTTCTGATAAGAAACTTCACATCATCTTCCAACAAATGTCGAGTGAAACCACCACAAGATCTCAAAGATGCCTCAGTTTATACATCTACATAACGTAAAAGGTAATCGCGCAAGAATGTAACTGAGGCAACTCTCTACTATCAATCGCAAGGAAGATATTCGCCAAAACCTTCTGAATCGCCTTACTGCTCAATCTTGACGAAAGGTCTTCTACCAGAGATTCAGAGTGGATCCGGATGGCGGTTCAGTTCTGATAGAGAAACCACCATATATCTTCCAACAATTGTGCAGAGTGAAAAAAAAAAAAAAAAAAAAAAAAAAAAAACAACCCCCCCCCCCCACCCCCCCCCCCCCCCCCCCCCCCCCCCATCCCACAAGATCTAAGATGCAGTTTATACATCTACATAAACGAAAAAGGTAATCGCAAATGTAACAACACATCGAGGGCATCTTTCACTGTACTATCAATCGCAAGGAAGTTTCGTCCAATTTGACAAAAGGCGGTCTTCGACACGGTCTTCCTAGCCTGAGAGAGTGGGATCTAAAAAGGAACGTGGAAACCTCATCATGGCAAAATATCGCTGCAAGGGACAGCTACAAAAAAAATTGAAGATTTAATGTGACAATGTACGCAGTTTTCGTCAATTTGACAAAGCAACTCAGCATGGATGGCAAAATAACCGTGGGCTGCCATAAGAATTATAGTGCAGACTAGGAGCAGACAGGAACACGGTGAGCTATCGGAGCCCTTCCCCGTCTCAAATGGAGTTAAAACAAGGGTGTATACTTGCACCGACTCTGTTCAGTATCAATTTTCTCTGCTAAGCTGACTGATGCTTTCAGAGACGGGGGCATAGGAATCGACATCAGATATCGTATTGATGGATAATTGTTTAACTGTAGGAGGCTTCAACAAAAAGCCAAGGTCAAATCATACACCATCAGAGATATTTTGCTTGCTGACGACTGTGCCGTCAATGCTGGCTCAGAAGATGATCTGCAAAATAGCTTGGATAGATTCCCCGAAGCCTGTTTCAGTTTTGGGCTTACCATCAACACGGAGGGAAACAGAAATGAAGTACCAACCAGATCCTGGCACAATTTATACTGAGTCAATCTTCAAGGTATATGGTGAAAAAACTGAAAATGGTGAACAGATTCACATACCTTGGTAGCACACAATCCAAGAACGTCGTCATTGGTGATGAGGTGAACACCAGGATCTCCAAAAGCCAGCAGCACATTTGGTAGATTATACACCAACGTTTGGCATCGAAGTGGCATTAGTCTACAAACAAAACTGAAGTTGTACAGAGCTGCGTTGCTTCCAGTGTTCCTGTATGCATGCGAAACATGGACTGCATAATGCGCCACGTAGATAAGCTTAAACCCACTTCCATACAGTCTGTCTCAGAAAGGCGATAAACATCAAATGGCAAGACAAGATCTCGGATACCGCCATTCTTGGCAGAGCTGGTATCCCTAGCATCGGTACTATTCTGATGCAGTCACAGATTCGCTGGGCAGGTCATGGAGTCCGCATGCCAGACCATCGGCTGCCAAAAATACTCTTTTTATATGGTGAGATGCTGATGGGGTAAACGCTCCCATGGTTGCCAAAACAAGCGCTTTAAAGACACGCTTAAGGCTTCATTAAAAAAACCTTTGGCGTAAACCATGACACATTTGAAGTTGCTGCGAAAGACTGATCCGCTTGGCTCACATCTCTTTGTAAAGGTGCAGCGGCATGCGAGGCATCCAGAAAAGCAGCAACGGAACAGCGGAGACAGCCGAGAAAAGCACGTGAAATAAAACCTTCACCCGAAGCGAACGTTCCCTGCCCACATTGTCTAAGATCTTTCCACGCCCGCATCGAACTCATCAGTCACCTTCGTACCCATAGACTAACTTAACATACTCCTAATAATTGGATGAACAGAGTGGTCTTTATTACCTGTGATGGACGAACAACAGTTACACTTGAATCTGTGCTCCTTATAGTACTCATACCAGAGACTATTAATTATTAATGATATTAATTGACTTACATACTATTTGGTGATTAATGGTATCAAGTGACTGATTCAGTCCACATAACTGATTAGTTTTCTTTTCTTTTTTTTCCAACCATATTGTGAATAATTCTATAAAAGACTTTAAGCCAGTATAATATCAAAGTTTATTTTTTCATTGAGACAGTTTAGTCATAATTCGGCTTAATATTTACTTACAACATTAGATATTTGTATGGTGCGAAAATTGTGGTGTACCCATCGTCGGAAAAAAACATTTAGTTTTCAGATCGAAGGGGCGGCGGTAATGTCGCGAACATATTTTGCGCACCACTTGGGAATTTTATATTTTGAGCACATGTAGTGCTCACAATGATGTGTCACTGTGCGTTAAGGGATATGACGCCTTGGATGGAGCCAAGCAACAAGGATTATTTGACTGTGTACTGTGGTAGTCTTGAGACGTGTTCTTCATTGACCGGTCTCTGATATGTGTTTCATTTAGAACGGCGCTGTGGATGAATGTGTTTCATGCCTGTGGATTATGTGTCAGTTAAATACAGTTGAAGTGTATTCAAGGAGCGACATGAAATCATCATCAAAATACATAATTACCGCCGTAAATACTTCGGTCTGTCGGTCTGTCACACTTTGCACAGCGTCGTTTGCGCACTGTGTCTACTTTCGAGAGAGTGCATTAACTTTCAACCACAGCTAATGGGGTGCACCTGGGGTTGAGAGTTAGACAATTACATAGTATTGTTTACCTTATATGTACTCTCCCGAAAATAGAAACAGTTTGACGGTGTGCATTAAATCAACAGACAATCAAGAAACTCTTCTGTCCAGTTTCATTCGGGAAACGGATTTAACTCATCATTTTTCTTAAAAAATAATCTTAAAATGTAAGTTTCTGATTGTTTCTTCAAGACAAAATTTTAATTTAAAGTATTGCAGACTTATTATTATGGATGACAATGATAAGATGGCTAAAAGGAAGAGATGATCGCGTCATTCACAGCGAGAAAACAGTTTGTGGAAAAAAGCCAACACCTCGTACTGGAGACAGGAAGTGCGGAGAGGTAGAGTTAAATCAACAGACAATCAAGATAATTCTTCTGTCCAGTTTCATTCAGGAAACGGATTTAACTCATCATTTTTCTTAAAAATGAAAGTTTTTTTTATTGTTTTTCCAAGACAAAATTTTAACTTAAAGTATTGCAGACTTTTTATTATGGATCAAAATTATAAGATGGCTAAAAGGAAAAGACGATCGCTTCATTCACAGCGAGCAAGCGAAACTATAGAAGAAGTAGCAATGTAATACGTGTAACAGAAACAACACAATGTAATTAAAAATCTGCCAATTTTGGCGGGTTGTTGCTAGTATTAATATAATAATTGGACGTGGGATTAAAATGTAATAAAACCATTCCGCGGATGAGAAAGGCTGAATCTAAGAATAGATTGCCGTTCTTGATATATACATGGATTGTTCAAATATGGATAACATACTAAACTGTCACGTTGTGCGGAACTACAGTGGATTTGTCAGTAAATGCTGTTATGTGTGATCTGGTTAGCCATTATGATTTTTTTAGCAGTTATAATTCGCCGATATCAAGTTGACTTTTCTGTTGTTGTACACACACGTTGTTCAGATTCAGATTCACAACGTAACAATATCATGGTGTACATTGTTATTATATTAACATTTCAAAAGTTTATATGTATATATAAACATTTGTATACCAGTCAAAAAACGTTTTCCGTTGTCGAGCCACATTTTTTTTCCATCAGACTACCTGAATTAAAGATGATTTTTTTCATCATGTCCACTAGGTTTAAAACTGACACTCAGGGAAGGTAAAATTACTGAGACAAAAGGGAAAAGTAGGTGGAACCACCTTGAGCGGTATTGAGCATCGTGTGATACTGGACTGTCGTCAAGCTAATGTAAGCAAAATTAAGTCACTCCACTTTCTTTGGCCATGTTATAGGAATAATATCGTGGCAATATGAAAGACTAAAGAAAATTAAAGATTGAAAACGACAACGAGAGAATCTACTGGGCAAATTGACATCAGGGCATAGACAGAAGTCAACGACAGAATTGATAAACATTGTCACGGATTGCCTCCCCTGTTCTATGCAGTAGTGGTCCAACAGTTGCTAAAACTCAACAGCATCTAATATGGGTCTTCAGAGGTGACTACCTTCGCACAAGATTACTCTTGGCAGAGTTGTAGATAGAAGGATAATGATGCTCCTACCTCAAGGTATTGTTTCACAAGATATTTCAGAAGTCAAGAACAATGCTGCATGGGGCAGGGCCATTGGTAACTTAGGATCTGATCCGTCGCCTTTTATGAAGAAAGAGTTATGCATTGATTTACCAGCTCGTTCAAGCCCCCCCCCCCCCCCCCCCCCCCCCCCCCCCCACCCTGATTTACTCAGAGGAATTCTTCTTATTATGGTATAGCTCTGTTTAAGTGTATTTAAGAAATGATCTGAAACATACAGTGGTAGTACATTCAAAATTTGTAAATCCACTTTAAATTTATATATTTAATCACAAGTAACAAATGTAATAATCAATTATGTTTTAACAGTTAAAAAAATAAATAATTCGTTAACAGACAATAATCTTCATCGAGTGATATTACGGAGGATTGGTTAAGAGCTCACTTGGCAGCTTTTATGGGTACTTAGCTGCCAATGAGGTTTCTGCTCCAGCTGATGTTTAGTTCTTTGTAGACTGGATGACTGGATCTCCCTCGTCTCTGGTCAAGCTTGAAAGGCGTAGCACGTTCCAAAATGTGTCAGGCAGTAACTACTAAGATGGTCTCACGTCTCTAAGACCCGTCTGATGATGGTGTCCAGCGTCGACTTCAGGCTACTTATACCTTCACTGGTTCCAGAGATAATACCCCCAACTGGTACCACCAAGCCAATCTTTGGGCTCACAGACTGTTGGCTCATAGAAAATAGTTTAGGCAACTTTTGAAGATGCACCCTGTCATGAAATGACGTCTGTTTCGCATCACGCATTCGAATAAACACGGTCAAATTTACCGCTCAAAATTATCTAGCGTATTTGAATTTGTCTAGGAACCCAGTCAAATGTACCGCGAGAAAATATCTAAGAGTATGGTACAATTTTAACAGCCAATAGAATTGCTTCTTTTTCTTATAGTGATACAGAAACTTTTTTGACGTGATAATATGGTCTATTTTGTGTTTTTGACCGAACGAAGATATTTTATTTCTTAAAAACTAAAGATAGTTAAACTGAAAGGAATATCTCAAATTATAGCGCGGATATTACTTAAGAGATAAGCCTAAAGATTCCCTCATAATAAAATTTTATTGTAGTAGAAAAATCAGTTTTCATGATACTTTTACTTCAGGAAAAACCCAATTTAGTTAGTTAAAGTATGCACAGATCTAAATGCACAGAGCTAACTAAAATATGAATAGCTAGAACGATAGAGATAAATTTTTAGTTTTATTAGAGCTTTATATAATTGACATCGGCCCATAAATAAGTGAGATAATAAATATTTAAACTTTATCAATTTGAACGGTAGGGGGGAAATGCACGCAGAATCAAAATTTTAACGTCAGTTTTTGACGATGTTCTGATTGGTTATACACGTCGCTATAAATAGAACAGCGACCTAGGAAAGTACGCCACTAAATTTTAAAAATTAATACCGAGCTGAAGGGGATCGAGTGCAAAACTGTTATGCCTAGGTCTTTTGCCTTCCTGAGATTGGAGCAGACTTCGATGCCCTTTGAAAGTTATTTAGCTTGTGTATTTTGCCTGAGGGTAAGATATATATATATATATATTTTTTAAAATATATAATCATGTTGTTTAACTGTATTATCCATTTAGGTTCGTTGATGTGTTCGCAGGAAAATTAGGCCACATGTGTAACCGATTTCCTTACAAACGTGTGTAGTTTTAGAAACGACAGGCCAGAAATTGAGAACGGTGTAGGATGATTTGAAAAAAACATGGCATTAAGGCGACTATAAGTAATAGGGTATTTGAATGATTATTTACTTCAGGAACAACACACTGTCCAAGAACCTAATATACAAGGACAGGATATATCCACATGATGTAATCCAGATGATACTTACTATTTTGTACTTAACCTGATTATGGTACAGAAGACAATCATGGACGACTGGATTTAGCATACGATGTATTAAGGAAATGAGTGATCAACTTGAACTGGCTGTGAGGTATTGAGGTAACTGTTCTGTGTCTGATGTAAAGTCTATATGTGATGCTGTCTGTCCTTAGTGGAAAACTAAAGGACCCTACAAGTTTTGCGAATGTCTTTTTATTCCAGGTTTTGTCCTGGTAATATTTTAAAGTCTTGAGACACATATGAGAGGAGCTGTGGAGTTGTATGGTTCATCAGTCTGTCAGAGCCACAACCACCTATTCCAGCCTGGAGGTCATTTGTTGTGCGAACCTAGCCAGGAGTGGACGTGTCACAGACGAAATTAAAGCTAAGTGGGCTTATTAGTCCACTTGAGGGAGCCGCGCTAGCGTAGTGGTTACAACACCGCTCTGGCGACCGGGTGATCCAGGATCAAACCCGGGCGACGGCATTTGAGGATTTTTCGTCGACCGGGATTTGGACTGGATTAACTCGAGACCTGGAGAGCACATTTGAAGGTGTGTCATCGACTAGGGACTGGCGGCTCCTGAGCCGACCCAGCTCTAATGGGTACCTCCGAAAACGGAGAGTATCTGCCTGAATGGCGAGGGACACTTGTACAAGAAAATTGGATACTCACGTAAAAATCAATGTCAGGTTAGACATTAATAATAACCTGAGATTTCGCCTCGAGTATTAGCGGGCGTACGAAAAAAAAAAAAAAAAGTCCACTTGAAAGAACATTGAGTCACCATATTATATTATATATCTATATAAAACTTGAAAATAAACATAATCGAAGACATAGAAACTCAAATGCTTGTTACAGAATTACCAATGATGAAACACAGCAAAACACAATAACTTTATATTCCTTTAACAGCCAGAGTTGTTTATACTAAGAGAATGAAAGAGTAGTTGAACCTTATATATATATATATATATATATATATATATATATATATATATATATATATATATATATATATATATATATATATATATATATATATATATATATATATATATATATATATAAACAACTATAACATCATAATTTTGCCATGTTATGGATAACATTCTATCTTATTTATTTCATTTTGTAAATACCTTATAACATGATTTGAGTTTTCCTAACCAAAAGACATCAGGGTTAGGAACAATAAAATGTACATATTGTCATTCAGTCTTACTTAATTATTGTAATTAAGTCAATGTTCTGTTTGATAGGTTTTTCCTAAAATTAATTTAATATACCCCTAGATAAGTAGCCACACAAACAATAATATAATTATTAATCAATCTGGGATCTTGAGAGGTAGCAGATAGATCTTCAGGACTAAACACTATCATCATACCTGGAGATTTACATAGCTTGACCCCACTTTGATGTCGATACACCCTTACTCTTTTCAGAGAAGGGGGTATTTCTTTTAAGACCAGTCTCTTATCTGGCACTATCCTGGTATCCTCTGATACACCTATTTGTCCAGGATAGCCTATATTTTAATAACATCAAAACCTCTTATGACACACCCTACACTCGTTCTGGGGTTTTGTTACTTTAACAATAAGTTCCCACTTTGCGTTTCAGTTTCCTCAGATTCCGGTTTTCCTTATTAAAATGGTAGAATTTTCCTGGGCTGAATTCCTCAAGATGCTCATTCAAAGTCCGGTCCTGAAAAATGAAATTCTGAAGTTATTCTTACTCTGGCAGGTGAGATTGTTTTCTTGACGAAGTGAATTTTTACGGTATCCTAAACTGACTAAAGTATCAGGTTATATTACACTTAACGCCTCACGCACATTGCCGTTTACTATTAAACCAGACCCCAAACAGAAATGTTGTTCTGTTAACATCTCGAAGGCCGGCCAATAGATTCAAACATGCGTATGGCAGGATGGGTTATTCAAAAAATTTCCACATAGAAAGACCTGCGCGTGATTGCAACGGTCACATCTTCAATACAGGGCAGTCCTGACACTCGAATGTTTCTGTCATTGATTACATACAACTAGTTATATCTTCCCGGAAATATTACAACATTTCCGCTCAGGTATGTCAGCCTCTTGTCTCCATTTCTTTCCTTACTAGCAATAGACTGGGTAATGAGATCATCGACAACACACAACAGAAATGGAATCCAGTGGACTCTGACTAAGCAGTTGGATGATCTGGATTTTGCTGATGACTTGGCTCTTCTGTCCCATAACCGTAATCAGATGCAGGAAAAATTGAAAACACTGATGAGAGGTCACAGCAATTGGGTCTGAAAATACACAGGGAAAAGACAAAAATAATTAGAATAAACGCAGGTAATGATAACAGGGTTGAACCTGAAGAAACACCAATACAAGATGTAGAATCGTACACATATCTTGGCAGCAATATAGGCAAAATTGGAGGGACAGACAGAGATATCAAACTAAGAATACAAAAAGCAAGAGGAGCTTTCATCGCATTGGGAAATATATGGAGATCAAGAGAAATCGGATCCAACATTAAAAAAAGAATCTTCAACTCAAATGGGAAGTCAGTCCTATTGTAAATCTCTGAGACACGGAGAACAACAAAGACAACAACCAAAACGCTAAAGACTTTCATAAATGGGTGCTTGCGTAGAATAGAGGGATTAAAATTGTATGACAAGGTTACCAATGTGGAACTAATGTAAGAACTAGACAAGTGCCAGTGGAACAAGAGATGAGAAGAAGACGATGGCGATGGATAGGACACACACTGAGGAAACCCGTTGATAGCATTACAAGGCAGTCCTTGTTCTGGAACCCCCAGGGCAAGAGAGGCTAAGGTAGACCAGAAGCACCTGGAGAAGAGAACTGAAAACGAAGTGAAAATGATGAGAAGAACGTGGAAAGAACTTGAGATGATGGCACGTGACAGGAGGACTTGGCATGTGTATGTTGAAGACCTATGCTCCTTTGGGAGTGGAGGGTTATGAATGAATGTATCAGCCTGATAATTATCGCGGAAGCGGATAATGTCTCGCCCGGCCGTCTTGGGTAAACATATTTACTCGGTCACGATGCGAAATTGACAAGGCCCATATGGGTTTCTACCTGTGTCTAATCTTAGCAAAACCGAGAAGTGTAAAGCAAACATGACGAATTATCGCCAAAAGGAGCGTACGGTGTTAAGAAAATAGCAAATATCTGCTGGGTAGCAGAGAAAGAAAATGTGCCGACACCGGAAACTTCACGTAATCAGTACTCACAACAAATGGGACTGAATACGGCCGGAGAGGACAAGAAATCGACCCAAACAATTGTGTGACAAACATCACTGAGGGCAGTAAACTGTTGAGATATATGACATCATACACCACCAGACATGGTATTGGAAGAAGAAGACGAAAAATAAGAAAGAAAAATTGAAAAAGAACATGATGAAGAGGAGGAAGCAGAAAAAAGAATGAATGTAAAGGAGATAGAAAGAAGAAAGAACGGGGAAGAATAAGAGTAAGAAGAAGACGACATGTATTAGTAGCAGTTATAAAAGGTGAAGCTTAGACCTATTGGACCTAAGATCAAATTTTTTTTTTTTTTTTTAAATTATGACATCAACAAACTGAAGGACCGTTACCAAGAAAGCGTTTGCGGCAGATATAAGTGTCAAACTGTCAAAAGTCAGGAGGGCTCAGAGGCTGATGCCGTTGACCAAATGTTCAGTGTCCTTTCAGCGATATAAAGGGAAAGTCGTGAATCAAGCTTGGAATTACAAGAAAAGAAGCTACAAGAATAGATAACACCAGCAACATTGAAAATCATAAGGATGATTAAAAAAAAAATCAAAAGAAAGAAAACAGATTAAGCAAAGTCCCCCAGGTTAAAGGAAATATACACTGAAAAGTGCAGTCAGCTGAACATGAAATAAACGTCAAATCCGAGTCAACAAAAAGAATTTCCTACAAGACCTTGCAAGTCAGGCAGAAAAAAGAAGCACTGAAAAATGAACAAAACACAGTTTACAAAATAACAAAATCCATCAGTGTCAAACGGGTGCAAAGAATATTACACTAGTAAGAGACGAGCATGGAAATCTCATCACTAAAGAACAGGGGCAAGAAGCGTGATGGGCAAAATACTTTAAGAAACACTCAATAAGACACCACCAGAGATGTAGCTGAACATTCCTGATGCTGAAAATGACCTGCAGTGTTGGGCAGAGCAACCTTACCTTAGCAGTAAAAACAAGTGTACGACAGGGATGCCCCTTGTCAACCATTCTATTTTTAACTGTCATAGACTGGGTGATGCGTCAGACAACAATGGATACCCAAGAGAAATAAGATGGTCAGCGTTAACCATACTGGAAGATTTTGAATACGCCTACGATATTATACTACTCTCACACTCATATTAGCACATCCAAGAAAAATAGACTGAATACAAATTAGCCAACGAGTGGCACTGAACATCAACCTAAAGAAGACAGAGGTCATGACAGAAAATGTAATAAATGTTGAGCACATTAAAACAAGGAACCAAAAGCTGGAACAAATAAATACATTTACATTCTAGTAAGCATAGTAACACCGGATGGATGAACACGCAACGACATCAGTAACCGAATGCACAAAGCCAGAACAGCCTTCGCCAAGCTAATCATTTGGAAATCTTCTAAGTACCGCACAAACACTAAACTAAGATTGTACGATTGTAGTTTAGTACGGCTTGAGTGCTGGTGAGTAACAGAGAAGGAAATGCCCAAATTATCCTCTTCCCACGCATCCTGCCTTAGAAAAATTCTTCGAATTTTTTGAACGAATACCATCTCCAACGAGGAACTGCTTACACGGTGCAGCCTAAAAGGCATGCTCACTATCATTGCGGGCAAGCGCTGGAACTGGGTTGGCCATGTCCTCAGAAGAGTCCCTGACGCCATCACAAGAACTGCTATGCTATGGACCTCACAAAGAAGGCGAAAGAGAGGTAGACGAAAGACAACCTGGCGGAGAACTGTGGAGGCTGAGATGCAAAGCGTGAACCAGATTTGGGGAACTGCACGAAGGACGCCGACCGAATAAAGTGGGGACAGTTTGTTGCTGCCCTACAAGACTCCACTAGACGTGATGGCCACTGACTGCTTTGTCAGTCAGGGGCTAATGATCCAAGAAGTAGAAGAAAGAGAAGACAAAAAAGAAGAAGCGAATGTTTAACACCTGGCATTTATTGGCATTTATTGCTGATTTACTTAAGCCACGTTTTTTTTTTTTTTCACTACTCAACGATCAGTGGACGTCACTGCGGTAACCATCATTCACAACGTTTGCATCAAAGAACTTCGTGTGCTCTGGCAGTGGATGTTTCTATAAAAGTTTGTTTTACATCATGAGGTGGCAAACTTCGTACACAAGCCTGGTCGTGGCTGGGGCATTAGCACATGTACTTCTAAGAGACCAACCTTAATCACGTGGAGTATTGCTGAAAATGGCAAGTTTATACATTAAATAGATATTAAAATGGCCCATCTCAGACCCTGTATAGTGCTGTTTTGAATGAAGTTCTGTTAAATATAGTTCCGATAATCTGTCAACTGGGGGAACACGACTTTTGAAGGGACAGGCTAAAAGACAATGTTAAATGAACACAATTTGATGACACCAAATTTCGCACATCAAGGGACTTAATTTTCACCCTAATGAATGTATCTAATATGTACGGTTAAATCCCTTGGCATGCTCATGGTATCCTCTCTATTAAACTCTGCAGAACAGGGGAGGGAGGGGGGAAAGATTTTGCTGTGTAAATTTCTACCCATTTTTAGTTATTTTATTCAATTCTGTTTTCCTACCTAAGAAATACAAAATAAATACATGAAGTTATGAATTCTGATTTAGTGTATGTGTGTGTGTGTAAAGTTTTGCCTCGTTTTGGCGAGGCGCGTTCTGTTCAACTTAGTCGGTTATATTAGGGCGCATATCCAAACAAAAAAGACCCCTAGGTCTGATATTTACTAGAACGCAAGTACTTAAGATTGTAAAGAAAAGAAAAAAAACAAAAAGAGAGTGAACGAAAAGAAAGTTGCGTCTAACTGTATTGTTGTTGTTATCTTCATTTACTTTGTAACAGACAATGTGTACATGTACATGCGCACGTAGCATGGAGGCCGCGAAAAAAAAAAATGATGGACATGTAATAAGATTGTGGGTAATGATTGCATGCGACTGTGGCACAATATGTGAAAGAGTAATCTCAGCAGTAGCAATCTTTTCGCTTTATTTCCTAGCTCGCGTTATTTCGAATTATAATAAATTGAGATCGCGTTGTTTGTCAATAATACATTTCAGTGTAATTTCAGTCCTCAGAATACTTACACTTCACAGCCCACGTCACTTCAAACGCTGTTCCTACAAACATTGCTACAGAATTCACTTCTGCTTCACTATACAATTCCCTCTAGGTGTCACTGCATACGTCACTATAAATCTCACTACATAAGTAACTACACACACACACACACCAGTTAACAACGACACAGGAGATTCCATAGAGCTGCACACAGAAGAACCGCCTGGTCCAGTAGGGTGCATCTTGTTCTGCATGTGATACCCGACCGTCTTCAAGCTACTGCAGACAAAGTCTACTTCCTTTGGTGATGGCGTTAATAGTTTCTCCGGATCTAGCAGCGCTGACTATCACAGCAGGGCTTCTTGTTTTGTTATTTCACTTTCTCCTTTTTATTTTCGTTGATTGTTGAGTTTCTTGTAATGATAGGCTACTTTTTTTCTGGTTTTGTATTTCTGTTGCTTTATTATGTCTTTTCACCTGTGTTGTTATATTCCATATATATTTGTTGTTACCCTTCTGATCTGTGTTTCTGATCCTGTTACATGTTTGTAGTGTCTATAGTATTTTTTCTTTAATCTGTCTATATTTCTTGCCATTGTTTGTAATTGTGGCTGACAAAGGTTGATACTCGAAACGTTCCATGTTTCCTGTGCACCGTTAATTTAAATATTTATATTCTCTTTCTTCGGTCCTGTTAAGAATAATTGAAAGCTGAAATGCATTATGACAACAGAAAATACTTAAAGCAAAAGAGACAGAAGACAACAAAGAGAGATTATACCGGATAATTTGACAGCATGGCATGGAGAAAAAGCCAACAACAAAATTGACAACAGGAAGTTGTAATAGAAAAAACTGATCACCTTCGCCACCTGGCATTTTAATCGTAAAATAAAAAGAAGCGTCTCTTTGATACTCGGACTCAAAATTGAATGACTTTAGGCACGCGCCGTTTCTCCTCTTAACGAGACGGGAGCACCCCTACAGTTGACCTTCATTTAAGTTGGCCTCAAAGATCTTCATTTGGTTAGATTAATGACAGTGGAGGTTTCTCTAGTCGTTTGTTTTACATGATGAGGTTGCAAGCCTCATAGACAATCTCGTCTTACGACATGCCTGAGGCCATATTGCTTGTTCTTTTCAAAGACCGACGACCTTTGTTCTCATGATTTAAGCTGGAAATGGCCAGTTTTATATAATGGATTTGAACGCAGTTTCATAATCCAGATATACCAAGTTCGAAACCTGCTGCAGGCGGTTTGGTAGCAGATCGCTTTGTGTGGATTTTTAACAATGGTATAAGCGCCGTACCGTTCAGAAAGCAATGGCAAACTACTGAACGTAAAAATTGCATTGAAAAATAACAAAACAGCCAATAAAAGCTGGGGTTGATTGCAAGTCCTGTAAAGGATAAGCAACTAACTTGTCCCAGTCTCTGAAAATTAGATCCTCGGTTTTCAATGAAGTTCTGGTCGTTCAAAAGTCACGTCCTATTTTTAAATTGTTATTTCTTTACTGCTATCCAATTAATATATATATATAATAATAAGAATTGTCAGAATAACGACAATTAACAGCTACTTCATTACATCAAATCATATGTTATATTACTATTACAACTAGGTGTAATATGTGGCCTGTATAACACGTAATTTCATAACAGACATCAATTGTTGATGTTTCTTGTCATGTAAGTTAGACGGGCCTAATTAGATGGCCGCAGAAATGAAATTCGATAATTTATTTCTCGTAAAAGAAAATGTCTTTATGCACACACACAAATAATTAAATAGGCGTTATATCTCGATTTAGAGATGCTTGTCCCGTTCAACCTAGACTCATGCCGTCTTTCGGAGGAAAAAATAGTAGACAGATGTTTTAGATTTTAGTTTAATTCGTTTTATTTCTGGGGACTTAAAAACAACTTATTTGTCAAATGAGAGTTATTGCTCCTTATTTTGACCATTGTATTATTTATTTCCAATAAAAACAAACGAGGGTCTCAACATTTAAAAATAGGAAGTGACCTTTCTATCGCCCTATAGTTCCTCTAGCGCATGTTGTAACACATGCCTAGTAAATGCATGAAAGACAGGAAAATTATGGCATGTGTGTTGGCCCGATGTTTGGTATTATTCTTGGAAGGCGAATCTAGGGCATCCAATCAAAACGCAGGAGACTGCAAAAGCCAATCAATAGTACGGCATTTTAACATGGCGGCAGCAGTGTACTTCTTTGTACGAGCTTCTGGACGGATTTATTTTAGTATAAGCACACGCATTATTGAAACGTGATAGAAATTAGTATATCGTTCGAAGGAAAAAGCCATGAATGGGATTTTCAAAGGAAAATTGGAGGAAAGAAGTATTTTTGGAGAAAATTTAGTTTGATTGAGCCAGCACATCGGAAACTGCCAAGTCGATAGACTTTTAAATTCTGTAAATATTACACATCATAACCAAATACAAACAAATATATATGGATAGGAAACTCCCAGTCTGGGAATTGAAAGACGGTATATCAGAAGGTTATGGATAGAAGTGTTTAGTTATACGGAGTATAGGTTTGGATGGTAACTTACACAATTTCACTCAGAACTACGGAAACCAAGGAAGTTGATAATAACTTATTGATCCTGTTCCCCTATACGTCAGCGGCCAACCTATAAAAAGAGGCATCGCTGTATTTAAACCGCACACTAACACAAAACTGGCCAGAGAGATAGACAGAAGAAGAAAGCTGCCAAGGCTAATACTTTGCCGTATGCTTGCCGTGCAGATTTACTTCATCAATTTAAGTCTAATCTGTGCTTAACATCTATCCTAGGTTCATATGAGTCATCATAAACCTAAGATCCAGAGTTCAGAGGAATATGTGTCTTTTGGACTGAGAGGTGTGTCCTTTTGGATTTAGCGAGAGTGGCCTGTGAGTGTAGCCTTGGTGGCTGTGTTTCAGTTCTGGAGCTATTAATATTGTGTAAGCCTTTGTAGGCAAGATATTCTATGCCTGGTGAGAGCACTGGATGTTCTCTAGATTTGCCGTGGAGGCAAAGTGAATTATTACTGACTAGGGGATTAGGTAGTCGTGGGACTCAGTAGTTAACTGACTGTACGTCTTGAAGGCCCAGAACTGAATGTAAGGGTCATGTTGAAGACGGACTTGGGGTAAACGTCCTGAGAGAAACGAAGCGCAAACGGAAGCTATGTGCCTATATTGTATTATATTATCTATTCATGAACATGACATATTCATCTCGAGTTTCTTCATAATAAATGTTCAGAACCGTTGGATAGTGTTCAAGACTAGTCAGTAACGTTGGCTTGAGTGAACCTGTGAGTGTTGTATTTACCACACAGTTATCATATCAGGTCCACGTCAATGAAAACATGAACCCGGAGAGAGCTGAAGAGTACAGATGATGGATATACCATCCCTAGACACATCAAAATACACACACAGTGTATAGATTTCAAGAACAACACCATCAAGCTTTCAACAATCCCCATCATCGTCATTATTATCATCATCGTCATCATCATCATCGTCATCATCAGTAGCATCGTCATCGTCATCATAATAATCATTAGCATCATCATTGCCATCGACATCATCATCATTAACATTGTCATCATCACCATCATCACAATCATTATCATCGTCATCCACATAATCATTTCATCGTCTCGTCATCATCATTACCATTGTCATCGTCATCATCATTATCATTATCGTCGTTTCATCATCCGCATCATTGTTGTCACCTCAACATCATTATCTCCATCATTATCATCACCATTATCATCATCATCATCATCACCATCATTATTATCATCATCATCATCGTCATCTTCATCATCATTATTATCATTGTCGCCTCAACGTCATTATCTCCATCATTATCATCACCATTATCATAATCATCATCATCATCATCATCATCATCATCATCATCATCATCATCATCATCATCATCATCATCATCATCATCATCATCATCATCATCATCATCACCATCATCATCATCATCATCATCATCATCGTCGTATCATTATTATCATCATCATCATTGTCGTCGTGTCATCATCATTATCATTATTGTGATCTTCATCATCATCATCATCATCATCCTCGTCGCCTCATCATCATTATTATCACCATTATTATCACTATCTTCATCATCGTCTCGTCATCATTATTGTTGTCGAATCATCATCATTGTCATCATCATCATCATTATTATTGATAACGTCATCATGATCATTATCATATACATTGTCATCATCATCATCAATCTATTCGTCTCATCATCATTATCATAATTGTCTTCGTCTAAACATCATTATCATAATTGTCGTCATCTCATCGTCATTATCATAATTGTCATCGTCTAGCCATCATTATCATAATTGTCGTCGTCTCATCATCATTATCATAATTGTCGTCGTCTCATCATCATTATCGTCATTGTCTCATCATCATTATGATCACAGTCATGATTATAATCACCATCATTGTCATTGTCACCATTGTCGTCGGCTCGTCATCATCATCATTATCATCGTCATCATCATCATTCTTATCGTCATCATCATCATCATCATCACTGTCATCATTATTATCATCAATGCCGTCGTCTCATCATCATCATCATCATCATCATCATCATCATCATCATCATCATCATCATCATCATCATCATCATCATCATCATCATCATCATCATCATCATCATCACCATTATCATAATTATCGTCGTCATCATCATCATTTTCATCGTCATCAGCATCATTATCATCACTGTCATCATTATCATCATCAATGTCGTCGTCTTTTCATCATTATCATTACCATCATTATAATCATCACCATTATCATCATTATCATCGTCGTCATCACCATTTTCATCATCATCAGCATCATTATCATCACTGTCATTATTATCATCATCAATGTCCTGGTCTCATTATCCTCTTCATTATCATCATTATAATCATCAACATTATCACCATTATCATCATCATCATCATCATCATCATCATCATCATCATCATCATCATCATCATCATCATCATCATCATTATCATCACTATAATCATCACCATTATCATCAAATTTATCATCACTATCATCATTATCATCATCATCATTGTCGTTGTATCATCATCATTATCATTATTGTCATCGTTATCATCATCATCATCATCTTATCGTCGTCTCATCATCATTATTATTATCATCATCATCATCATTAGTATCACTATCATAATCATCATCATCATTATCATTTTCATCATTGTCGTCGTCTCAGCATCATTATTCTAATTGTCGTCGTCTCATCGTCATTATCACCATTGTTTCATCATCATTTTAATCATTGTCATGATTACCAGCATCATCATCATTGTGATTGTCATCATAATCATCATTGTCGCCGTCTCAGCATCATTATCAACATCGTCATCGTCTCATCATCATTGTCGTCATTGTCGTCGTCTTATCATCATTATCATCGTCTCATCTTAATTATCATCGTCTCATCATCATTATCATCGTCATCATCATCATTTTCATTATTGTCATCGTCATCATCATCATTGTCATTGTCATAATCATCACTGTCCTCGTCGGATCATCATCAATATTTTCATCATTGACATCGTCATCATCATCATTATCATCATTATCATTATCATCAACGTCATCGTCATTGTCATTGTCGTCTCATGATCATCGTTGTCGTCGTCTCATCATCATTATCGTCAACGTCATCGTCATCGTCATCATTATCGTCGTATTATCATCATCATTGTGGTCGTCGTATCATCATCATTGACGTCATCTCATTATCATCATTGCCGTCGTCTCATCATCATTGTCATCGTCATCATCAATATTGTCGTTGTTTCATCATCATTATCGTCATTGTCTCATCATCATTGTCATCGTCACCATCATTATTGTCGTTGTCTCATCATCATCATTGTCGTCGTCATCATCATTATTGTCGTTGTCTCATCATCATTTTTGTCGTCGTCTCACCATCATTATTGTCGTTGTCTCATCATCATTATTGTCATTGTCTCATCATCATTGTCATCATCATCATCATTATTGTCGTTGTGTCATCATCATTATTGTCGTTGTCTCATCATCATTGTCATCATCATTATTGTCGTTGTCTCATCATCATCATTGTCGTCGTCTCATCGTCATCGTCCTCATCATTATTGTCGTTGTCTCATCATTATTATTGTCGTCATATCATTATCATCATTGTCGTCATCATTATCATTATTGTCGTTTTCTCATCATAATTTTTTGTCGTCGTTTCAGCATCATTATTGTCCTTGTCTCATCATCATTACTGTTGTTGCCTCATCATCATTGTCATCGTCATCATCATTATTGTCGTTGTGTCATCATCATCATTTTTATCGTCATCATTATCATCGTCATCATCATTATCATCGTCATCATCATTAATGTCGTTGTCTCATCATCATCATTTTTATCGTCATCATTATCATCGTCATCATCATTATCGTCATTATCATCATAATTATCATCATTATCGTCGTCATCATTATCATCATTGTCGTCGTCATCATCATCATCATTGTCGTCGTCTTCATCATCATTATCATCGTCATCATCATTGTCATCGGTATCATCATCATTATTGTCGTTATCATCATTATTATCATCACTGTCGTCGTCATCATTATCATCATTGTCATCGTCATCATCATTGTCGTCGTCCTCTCATCATCTTTATCAGCATCCTCCTCCTCCTCATCATCATCATCATCGGCAGCTTCATCATCATCATCTTTGTCTTTCAACTCACTATTGGTCACTTCCGTTCATCAGTTTATACAATAGCTTGCTACCCTGTGCCATCTGTTCAAATTTTTTCCATGTCCACTTTATCTTTTAAAGTCTGTCTTCATTTCCCTTCTCCGTGTGTTCTTTGGTCTTCCACTTTATCTTTTACCCCGGCCATTCTAGAGCAAGGACTGATTTGCAATGCTATCAACTAGTTTTCTTACTGTGTGTCCTATCCAACTGCAGAGCCTTTTTATTACATCTTTTGCTCTGATACTTGTCATGTTTTTTTTTTCCATTAGTATTACATTGGTGATTTTGCCGTGTCACTTCAATCTTTCTTATCTGGGCAAGCACCCATTTATGAACATCTGTGTTCTCACATTGTGGTAGTAGTAGTAGTAGTAGTAGTAGTAGTAGTAGTAGTAGTAGTAGTAGTAGTAGTAGTAGTAGTAGTAGTAGTAGTAGTAGTAGTAGTGGTGGTGGTAGTGGTGGTAGTGGTGGTGGTGGTGGTGGTGGTGGTGGTGGTGGTGGTGGTGGTAGTGGTAGGGGTAGTGGTAGTGGTAGTGGTAGTGGTAGTGGTAGTAGTAGTAGTAGTAGTAGTAGTAGTAGTAGTAGTAGTAGTAGTAGTAGTAGTAGTAGTAGTAGTAGTAGTAGTAGTAGTAGTAGTAGTAGTAGTAGTAGTAGTAGTAGTAGTAGTAGTAGTAGTAGTAGTAGTAGTAGTAGTAGTAGTAGTAATCACCACCACAGTGGTGGTATTAGTAGAAATTACATTAGAAGAAAGAAACTCCTTTTATTAAAATAGAATGACATAGATTGGAACATCCAAATGGGTGCCAGAGAAGATAGGTTGTGACTTTTAATTATCATCTTATCTCAGAAAACAATCCCACCCGTGCTGACACATTTATCCGAAACCTCGTGGAGATTCCGCTCGTTTCACTGAAATCATCTTAGGGAGCCACGACCTGGTCATGTTCTACAGCTCAGATGACTTTTTTCATGAAACGGTCTCCCACATTACTGCCACATCGTTGCCACATTACTATAGTGCTATACTCGACGTTCCCTGCTAGTTGACAGGTATATGGTATGGGTAACGAAGTTGTCAGCAGTCGAATGCCTTAGATGCCTGTTACGCCATGGAATGCATACAATTCACCCTGCAGGTACATTCATAGCGTGTTTCTCAAGTCTGTCGCTTTTTGTAGTTCTGAAAGCTTTATATCTACTAGCGAGAATATTCCAAATAATTTCTCTCTCTCTCTCTCTCTCTCTCTCTCTCTCTCTCTCTCTCTCTCTCTCTCTCTCTCTCTCTCTCTCTCTCTCTCTCTCTCTCTCTCTCTCTCTCTCTCTCTCCCTCTGTTTCTCTCTCTTTCTTTTTCTCGTTTCTCTTTTTTCTCTCCTTACTGAGCAGGAAGCGTGGCACACATCTCACACTCTGGCAGTGGTGATTTCTATAATCAATTTGATCTGCATGAAGTGGTCCTCAGCCAATAACTCACTATCTGTCCCGTTTGTCTTCTACTTTTTAACCCTCTATTTTACTCTCTTCAAAACCAACTAGTACATGTAGTGCAAGTGGTTATATTCAGGGCCGGATTTAGCCACGGTGAGGCCCTAAGCTATAAGAAGCTGTGGAGACAATTGGTAACAGAGAATAAGGTGATGTAACAACTGAACTATGCAAGAATGCCACCAAGATGTATAACAAATCCGTGCACAGTGTGCCGAAAGGTTGCTCCATTACAACTTTAAAATTATGCCTATAACTTTTCGGTTTCAAGATATTAATTATAACAAAAAATATTTCCGTTTTGTTCCCAGAGATATTAACAGCATAGACTAACTCCTATTAAAACTATTTCTAAAAAATGGCGGAAATCTTGAGTCCTGTGAACAGAAAATAAATGAGTAAATAAATAAATAAATAAAGGTAATTAACAGGATGACACTACTTTCTTACTTAGTCGTTCCTCTTCTACCGTGAGGTGTAGACGTTTGTAAGAAAGAGCGCCAGACTATTCTATTGGCTGTCTTCCTCCTGGCTTGGTTTCATTCTAGTCCTCGGTCCTTCAAAGATTGTCTAATGTTGTCCTCCCAGCGGACTTTGGGTTGCCCTGAAGGTCTGGATCCCTGGCTCTTAGTTTCCCATGCTTGCCGTGGTAGCCGATCTTCTCCCATTCTGCAGACATGGCCAAACCATCTCAGTTGGGACTGTTCTACTTGGGTATGTAGAAGTTGGGTTTTTAGACCTTGACGTATTGTCTGGTTGCGGACCATGTCTCTTCTTGTTACTTCAACCACCTTCCTCAGACACCTCATTTCTGAGGTTTGGATCTGGCTTTTGTGGGTTGTAGTCATTGCCCATGACTCGCACCCATATGTCAAGACTGGGACACAGGTGGAGCGGTATACAGCCATCTTCGTTTTCTTACCAACCTCTCTCTTGCTGAGGAATCCTCGATTTATGGCCTGAAAAAGTCTCCCAGCTGCTGCTTTTCGAGTGGCCAACTCTTCTTTGATGCCCCCGTTTTGGTCTATAATAGCTCCGAGGTATTTAAAGTGGTCGACCTGCTCCAGGACCTGTTCTCCAAGCTTAATTTGATGTCTTCTTTCTTCTCGTAATATCACCATGGATTTTGTTTTAGAGCTGTTTATGACCATCCCTCTCTTCTCCAGCTCTTCCTTCCAGACTTGCAGGTTAGATTGAAGATGTGCCTCTGATTTAGCAATCAGGGCAACATCATCAGCAAATGCCAGCTCTGAAATACACACCTGTCTCATCTTCCAGTACCCCATTGCATACTTTCTTGTCCTCTCCTTACATGCCTTGATGACATCGTCCATGAGGAGTATGAAAAGATAAGGTGACAGGATATCACCTTGTCTTACACCAGTGGTGGTCCTGAATTCTTCTGACTTATGGTTTGCCGTTCTCACATAATTTCTGCAAGAATTGAAGAAGCTCTGTATAACATGAATCAGAGGTGTTGGAATGTTCTTCCTTGCCAAACAGTCCCAGAGTTTGTTCCAGGGGACCTTTTCAAATGCCTTTTCCAGATCTAAGAAGCAAAGATTATTAAGCAACGTTTAATTATTTATTTACTCATTTAAAACTACTTCTATAGCTTGTTGTGCCGCTAAGCCTCCCCCCACCCCTTTCAACTCGCTACACCACTGTTAGACAGGCCCCTTCAGACTGTGAGGCCCTAAGCTGTAGCGTGTTTAGGTAAGATAAGGTAAGGATCCCGTTACGCGCGTATTGAGGCTTTTTGGGAATATGGTGTTAGACCCATATTTTCTTGACCATCGACATACTAGAAGTGATGAGGTCAGCATCACGCCGGCCGCCTTAACCTTCCCAGAGTTGCTCTGGTACCCAATTCATGAGGCTGGGTAGGCCGCGGACTCGTTTGCGGTCTTAAAAAATCCCCCCTCAACTCCTATTTTGAGGTTGCCATATATAAATTGTATTTATATACCCGCACAGATGTTAGTAATCTTGGAGTTTGTTCTTGCTTATTTCAAGAATTCGACAACGAGTTACACCCTACGTTGTACATATCTCGCAAGCCGACGGAAACAGACAGAAAATACTCATGGGGGGAGAAAGAATTATTGGCCGTCTTTTGGGCCATCCAAAAACTTGAAAGATACTTGCTGGGAGTGCCATTTATTATTCAGACTGACCAAAAGTCTGTCGCAGCTCTGCAGCTGCTAATCATCGCAACGCTAAGCTAGCTCGATTTTCTATGTTACTGCAACCCTTCCAGTTCGACATTCAGTTCATCCCAAGATCAACTAACGTGATGGCGGATGCTCTTTTCCGTTGCCCACCAGTTGTATCTGATGTCTGAACACAATGATTGCAGAACGGTTGACAGTTTCTTTGATGCTTATGTACTGTCAAACAAGACGTTGATGCTTACAATGTACTCCTGTTCGAGATTTCCAGTGCCACATGAATTCTGACTTTGATGATCCAGATACTTTTTTCCATGAAAAATTCGTTAACCTTGATGAGGAGATCTACCAGCATTTCCTGATCCAGCTTTCATGAAACTGCCATGGTTCAAAAACATACCTCATCTGTATTCTCTAACTGCTTGTCAGAATTACACTGAGTCGCACCAGATCTTTATTAACTTTGGATTTTATTGTCAATATTGAGTTTATTACAAAAACACTGCTGTTTTGTCGAGACTTTATCGACCACAACTGATGATATATTCCACTGTGTACAGACTGTATTTCGCTATCTCGCACGGAGCTATAATGTGTTGGACACATTTTTCATCTGAAAGACTTTAATTTGCTGATTGTTCATTTAAACTTAATAATGTATTTGAAATGGCTTAATTAATCTACATTTCACACATCTATTTGATGTTTTTTGCAATTGCATCTACATAAAGTTGTATAATTTATCCACGTTAGATTAATTCATTTAAGGGCAATAACTCATGTTTTATTATTTTTTGTTATCCTATTATCAGCTATTTCCCTTTTCTACCGATACTTTCTTTCTCTTTACACATGTTTTCATTATATATATTAATATAATATTATTTTCGTTAACATTGTTATACTTTCTTTACTTTCCATTCTTTTATTCCATGTTTTCTCCTTTCTTATACATGCTCTTATTCTTTATATGACTATGATGTACTACTGTTCTTTTCTTTACTTGATAGTTGACGAACTTTTTTCTGCTATGCATCCTTATTTCTAATGTTAAATATGCATCCAGACTTTGGCTCATGACGATCACTGACAATTTTATGAGATCAACTTCGGCAGTTGGTTTTTATCGATTAACTTTCATCGATTTTATATTTCATTTTTATTTAAAAAATCAAACTAATTGATTTTTTAAATCCCAACCGACGGGGTAATTGTTAAGTAAGATTATTAATGTATTTTTGCATGTTGACCACACTTAGGCTATTTGAGTTAATCTACGCGGTAATATCTCTATCTGTGGTTAATCATGTATTTTGCACGGTTTTTCATTGTTAATGAACACTAAAAATTTAATACGTCACCGGGAGTTTTATGACGTAATCCTTCTTCTTCTTCTTTGATCCTTAGCCGCCGACCGTCAAAGCAGTCAGTGATCATTACGCCTGGTGGCGTCTTGTAGGGCAACAACAAATTGATTCCACTTTGCTCGGTCGGCGGCCATCCTTCGTACAGTGCCCCAACTCTGGTTCATTCTTTGCATCTCAGCCTCCACAGTCCTCCGCAATAAGATTCTACGTTACGCTGCGCCCATCATTTGCGACTCCTTAACCTATGTATACAACCAATGTATTGCACACAACTACTTCCCCACAGCATTTAAATCTGCCAAAGTGTACCCCCTCTATAAATCTGGCTCACATAGCGATCCCAACAGCTACAGACCAATATCCCTTCTATCATCTCTTTCAAAACCACTAGAGAAACACATTTACAACACCACATTTCAACACTTAACAACAAACAAACTGCTCATTGATAGCCAGTCAGGTTTCAGACCCAAACATTCCTGTCACACAGCGCTCACCAAAATGGCAGACAACTGGCTGTCGAACATAAATGATGGAAAATTATGTGGTGCTGTTTTTGTCGACTTCAAGAAAGCATTTATTCAACTTGTGACCTCTTTGCAGATGATTGTACTATCTACACTAGTGACAATGACTGCGTGGCACTTGAAATGACTCTTCAAAGCGATGTAGACAATCTAACAAAATGGAGTAATATGAATCGTATGCCAGTAAACACAACAAAAACGAAATCTATGTTGATTACCACCAGACAGAAACTCCTAAGCTGCACCAAAAGATCGCTACAGCTACACGCGGAATCAATACAAATTGAACATGTAACAGAACACAAAGTTCTGGGGATCACGATTGACCAGCACTTAACGTGGAACTCCCATGTACGGAATTTAACCAAACACATAGCACAAAAGACGTACCAGCTAGCCAAAATAAAACACTTCTTAGACGCAGACACTAGACTATTGTTCTACACCTCACATATACAGACACATCTAGATTACTGCTCTACACTATGGGATTGTTGCCCTGCTTCCACCTCGAAGAGACTGCACTCCCTGCAAAAGAGAGCAGTGCGTCTGATCACCGATAATCGCACGACACCACACACAAGGACAGGAAAAGAACCCAAAATACTGTCGCTAAAAAAAGTCTTCTCTACAACAAAGCCAAGTTGACTCACACAATTCTATCTAACAATGCCCCGTCGTACCTAAGATCATTGTTTCAAACCAGTAGAAGGGAGGGACAACGATTACATCAGTTACGTCTGCCTAAACCTAGGATCGACCTGTTCAAAAAGAGTCTAGCCTACTCTGGTGCCTACTTATGGAACAGCCTTCCACACCACCTAAAAAGCCTACCTACACAATATTCTTTTAACAAAGCACTTTTCAAACACTTCCTCAACACTGATTATCTACCCCCATAGAAACAGTATTTGCCTGTCAACATCTCATCCATAGGTCAACATTTCTTTTCCTCTTCCGCTCATTTTTGTGTGTGAATAATTTGTTTTATATCCATGTAATATCATTATTATATTCACTTTAAAATATTATTATATAATGTAATGTATGTGTGAATGTACCCACATAATACTGTACTTTAGAAATGTGAGTCGTGAGAATGTACCCGCATACCAAAAATACAGATTAATTGTAGACGGATTGACCGCATGAGTGAGTGTCGGTACACAGAATTTATTTATTTTTATTTATTGTTTTATTTATTTTATTTTATTATTACTTTTTCCCCCATTTACTAGCTTGTTTGTTTAAAAAAAAAAAAAAAAAAAAAAAAAACCCTACTCATTTTTTTTATTATGCTTGCATACTGTAAATGAATGCTGTTATGGTAACTTTATAATGTTGCATGCCTTTAAATTAATGCTTAAAGCATCATGTGGGAATGAAAGGATATAGTATGCAAGATTAATGAGAGTGGAAGGGCAGAATGTTAGACGGGCCTGCGCGCCCAATTCTTTACCCTTCGAAAATAAAGTTCGTTCGTTCGTTCGTTCGTTCGTTCCGCCAAGTTGTTTTTGGTCGGCCTCTCTTTCGTTTTCCTTCAGAGGTTCAAAGCATAGCTGTATGACGTAATCCGTTTTGCACAATAGTTAGTGGCGGCCCTTAAAGTACTTAATGCCACGTGAAGTTAAATATTCCTGCACAATATCTGGAGCTAGGAAAAGTACGTCCTACTGCGACGACTACAAAGACAAAAGGCCCAGAACCAACCGTTGCAGAAGGACGTACTTTTCCTAGCTCCAGATATTGTGCAGGAATATTTAACTTTACGTGGCATAAAGTACTTTAAGGGCCGCCACTAATTATTGATGACGAAGATGAAATAAGAGAGAAGGTTTGTTATAATCTATTAAGGAATGATACAGATATTCCTAGGTCTACATTATCTTTCCCACATTACTTGGGTGGATTGGATGCCACCTTCAGTACAGCGGCCAGTTTTGTATTGACCAGACAAGACTATGGAGATCATTCATTAACATTTATGTACCTGGTACTAATGCCCATGAAGTGAACTTTACGTATACTTCACTATTAAACGTTATTATATGTGGACACATCCACTAATGCATTCGGCATTCATTTGTGAACTGTTTGTGTCATCTGCATTCCCCACGACATCCATCATGGTATCAACACGATGCACTGAAATTATTGTAAAAGAGCCATCTTCACTGTACCATTAGGCTATCTTCAAAACCACCAACAGCAACGGTAACAGGATCGAACCATGGACTACTGAGCTAGGAAGCCAGTGCACTAACCACTGTGCTATCGCGGCTCCAAGGATGAATGTGCTAGAACATTATATCAATGACAAAGTGTTGGAACAGCAGCGTTGATGAAAGAATGCATTTGACTGATTGCATCAATGACAGAATATGTAAGAATGACTGTACCAATGAAATACTGTGCTGTAATGGTTGTCTCAATGAAAAATGTTTGCTGGACTGAAAACACCATCGAATCGTGTATATGTTTGTAACTTGTTTAGCTTATGCCTAAATCTAGTCCAGCTAATATTACAAGTTTTGAAATCGTTCTTTATGCAAATCTTAATAGTGCATTAATATACTTGACATTTGTGACAGAAACATGGCTGTCGGAACTTGAGTGAAGTTATGAATGGGTCTTTCATGAAGATGTCTTTTATTTCTTTATGGATTCAGTTAATGTAAGTGAAGTATTTATAATGGAGAACAAATGCCTATTTTTTCTATTCTTCAAGTGCCGTGCCATCTTTTGTAGGAGATCATATCTCTCCTTACCTTCCTTTTCCCAGTGTTATTTATACATTCCATTGTAAAATTCTTCTCTTGATGTCAGACTGTCCTTACCTTCTTTCTTTCTCGTTCTCTATCTGTTTTTTTTCCTTCAGTCTTTCCTGATGTCACAATATATTCAAGTTTTCTTCTCTTCATAGCATACCAAAAAAATAAAGTAGATTTCTTTTTTCTTATGTTAGTGACAAGTTTCCTTTGCTTACTGGGTGAATATCATTCAGGACCTTCTCATTACTTTTATGTTTTAGCTGTCTATGATATGCTTGCCCCGTTTTAATTCCGAGAGTCTCTGATCTGTCAAAGTAAGAATCGGACTACTCTACCCTCAGGGACTAATATTACGTTGTGCATGTAAATGACAACTTTAACGTGAATGCAAAGAGAATTAACGCAGACACCACTGTTACAACAGCATTCGAATGGTTGGTACAATGTCCGGGAAGGGTACCAATTACAGCGGTGGTCCCATGCCCCGTAAGGAGCACAAAGGAAAATGACGTCATGATGGTATTCTAAGCATTCTTATTCAAAATCACATTTCTGAGGTATCCAGGGATTATCTTACTTGTCTACTTGTCATACCAGGGCTCACCAATAAAAACCTGCTGTCTTCATATACTTGTACATTACAAGAGCAATGCTAAACCAATGACTTTAGATATCTCCTTATTCACGAAAAGCGGTTTAGGTAATGCCCGTATGTAGGACATTCTGCCGTGGTTTGAATACTTGTAAAACGTATGTACTGTTAAGCTGACACAGTTTTGAACCTTCACCTCATGGATATTCTTGTTACTTAACGTTGTCAAGGTTTCAATCTCCTAATAGCACAACAAAAGGGGTTTGGTCTTCTGCTCCAACGCTTGTAATGCCAATCACATGACACCGAAATGCATGTCACGCGGCTCGACCGATGGCTCATAGCAAGTGAGAGCACATTAACTTCATTACAAGGAAGGCTAGCTTCGTGTTCATCTCTCTCTAGGCATTTAATTTCGTGAGAACAGAATCGAGTTCGTTTTCTGAAAGCCGAAGATGCAACACCGGTTCACTCTTTTGAAAATTATTTCTTGTACTTTGCAACCTTTTTTCTTTAATGTCGACGTGTCTTCTCGTAAAGTTTTATTTGTACTTCATTGTCTTTTATATCAAGTCTGCTATCTGTATTTCAAACCATTTTTTTAAACCACCTTTTCTTTGTTCCGTTTCTAGTATTTGACGCTTAAAATGTCTATATTCAACTTATTAGATATTTATTTATTAACTGTTTACAGGCCTCGGGTTTCCCCTCTATATTTGTTTAAATGTTTATTAAATACCAAGCCTGCTCTCTGTACAGTACCGTTCTAATTCTTCTACCATTTACTAGACACAATATTAAGGTCTTTGTCTTGTGTAATCTGACCTATACTTTATAATAGGGAGAAAACAGAAGTGATTGCGTTATTATTTAGGGTGGATCGCCCTAGGTACATATCCGGTGTTCTGCAAATCGCGCTAATGACCCCTGTCTACGAAGGACTATTTTTGTGGCGCCTAGTTAGCAGGGAGAATTGTGTGATTCACTTCCGTAACTAGGCTGTGGTGCCGTTCGGAAGGTCTTGGTTTAGATTCTCTGGTAAGCCACTGCATAACTTCATTAACGCGAGGATGTTTAAAATAATGGAAATGATGAACTTACAAATATACAGGGTGTCTTAATGTTAAATTTTTATATCCTCACGTGGATATATCCCGAAACACATGGCAAAACAAGGAGCTAGGAGTGACATTTGACGATTACATTTTATTTTTATTTATTTATTGTATTACTTTTTTTAATTGACAGAACAAAAATCAAATTAAAATCTAAACAGCCAATAAAACTGACGTTTTCCAAGAGAGAGAGATAAAATGGGACTGCATACAGTGACATCATGCATTGGTCATACCAGATCTCACGCTCATTTGTATAATTTATGTGACATTTCCTAATTTATTAAATAAACTGGCAGTTTAATTGTCTTTATTCTGACGCCTGTTTGATAAAAATTAGTTGGATAGGAGGGAAAGAAATAATACACCAATTAAAAAAATTAAGGAAAGAGACTATTGTTTAATACCCCTGTAATTGGGTATGTATTTTTGAAGAAGTCACGGCGTTTGTCGTTTTGTGAATGATGATAGACCGGAATTAAATCAATGAGTTGCGTTTAAAGAACATAAGTCAGCGAGTATTTTGTTTTAAATAACAGATGTAGTAATTGGTAACTTTAATTTTGAGTTTTACATCAGGCATTGAAACCTACGCCCCAAAAAAAGAGGGAACAAACAGGGGATTGTAGGGGGGGTGAAAAAAAGGAAATAATATTGTGTTGTGTTTGTTGAGATATATGTAATATGCGGCTAATAATCATTTACTTAGTGTTATCTTGCTTTAGTTTAGTCTTCCATCTTCTACTGTGACGGTGAAGAGGGTTTGGAGGTGGGAGCGCCATTACCTATTATATTCGGCTGTCTTCTTTCCTGGCCGGGTTCCCATTTCTAGTCCTCGGTCCTTCAAAGATGTGTTCTAAATGTTGTCCTCAAGCGGAATCTGGTCTCGTCCCTAGAGGTCTGAATCCCCTGGGATATTAGTGTTCCCACATAATGTCCGTGGTGGGCCGATCATCTTAAAATTTTTTCTGCAGACATGGCACAAAACCATCGTCTATAACGCGGACTGTTCTACTTGAAGTAGCAGTGGGTAGGTTTAGTTATCCTACCCTTTAGAATAATTTATATACATAGTAAAGGAATAGAAATAAGATGATAAAAGTGCCACTTTTTATTATTGTCAGCACATGTTAATGAGAAAACTGAAAATAAAATGTTCACCATACATTTTTGTTGCTGTAGACCTAAATGTGTAATGAACCAGTTATCATCATCATTTATTAATCGGGTCGCCACCTCACTGCAATAGGGTGTAATGGACATTTGGACGTATGGTCATACATATAGGCTTGTAAGGGTGACAGTGCAAGCAGAACTCCTTAAAATATGCTTGCTGAAATTCGGGATGTGTCGGGCCGAAAGATGCAGATATCGTAAACCTTGCTGCTAATACAACCGACACAAGTGTATTTACTTACTTGGTCGTTTCCTCCTTTGGTCATAGGGTTAACCCGTAGGGATTAACCAGTGGAGAAGTTTAGCTTTGTGGTGCAGGACGGTCGTGTCAGGTGGCTCAGATTTTGACTTACAACACGGTTTAAAGATTGACAGCAGGAGTGGTTGAGAAGGTGATTTGAGATTTACACGATATAGTTCCCCTGCAGGTAATTCCCAGTTATATCTTGATTCTTAGAGACAAATATCTGTCACTTCCTACTCAATCTAGTCTTTCCTTCTTCCTTTTATACTTCGCGAGCCCCTTTACTCACCTCTCTCAACACTGAGTGATTACAGCTCTCGAGGAAAGAAAGGAAGAACTGATATGTCTCTCTCGCACACTGTCTTTACTTTCCTCTAATGTATGTAAGTAACGTGTGTTGGTAACTACGAACACTAAAACCAAATTGTACAACATTTTATTGGATTACTTTAGGTAACACAACATCCAAAATAAAATAATTACACCTGATGCAATGAAGACTAAAAACTAATCTATACCTGGAAGAGACAGGTAGTAGTTATTAAAAGTTAGAGATTGATTATCCTTTACAAGGACGTTTGGCAGATTCAACCCCTGCTTTTTATTAGGCTGTTTGTGATCTTTTTCTAGGCGCAAGTTTTTTTCATTCAGTAGGTTTGCCATATATACAAAACAAACAAAACTACCAAAAAAAATAAATATCATCTAATCTTAAGTCTAATACTACATTGATGATGATGATGAATTTAATCTACTTTACTACTACTAAAAAAAGCAAGTACGATATCTTGTTTCTTGGCCTTGGCTAAATTTTTCAATGGAAAACTCTGGATGTTTGTCCTACACAATGGACCTGTCTTTGTTCCTGTGTTTCAATAACACTGGACGGTTCCACTTAATTTCCTTCCTTACAGGTATCGAATGGCCTGATTCTTACTGTTTTCTTCAAAGATGCGAGTTTTGACCTATGCTCAAAACGCGCAGCTAGGTTAGGCCCTGTGTTCACTCACAGGTTGTCAAAATGAACACGCAATATCCCCCCAGGACGGCCCGAAAGTCTAATCTTCTGGCTAGGCAGATGTCCCCCTCACTTGTTGTGATTCCTACTTTTGTACTCATTGTTGTGTATGATGATGATATAAATATGCTTAACATATTTTTATGTGTTGGCGCAGCAGTTTTGCTTGGGAGAATCTGTCCATTTACTCGCAAAGGTAATTTTATAAAGATCTCACCCAGATAATTTTAGTAATGCATTGGTTATAAAGATAAAACGTCCGTGTGCTCCTGCCACTTTCTGAACAATTATTTCCGGGTGCGGCTCCAATTTTAATTTCATCCATTACTGTGAAATTTCTTATTACTATTTCAAATCTGTGGGCCTAGCTAGCTGTGTTGCGAATTACATCAATGGGCAACTGTGTAAGTCTGATCTACTTTTCCTGTGTGGGTGGATGTTGTGTAGAAAGAGCTCCTTTGCCCTCACGCCAAATTCCTTCCCTACACCGCCAAATCATGCTTTTGTATGGTCTCGCGTTTGCCTTGTAATTATTGATGATCTGTGAGATACGTGTCCCCGTTCGCCTGATCGATTACCTGGCTTGGCCCACAATTCCCTATTAGCTCGGTCCTATACGACGTCCACCGCCAGGGTAATAACCCGACCCCGAAGGCTGATTAACCTCAAGAAGAGTCCCGTCTCTTACCACCACTTGACGTTTTTCCATATAAAGAAATCACCAATGAGCTACCACATACCCTTGTCCTGCCACTCTCTTCCTCCCCGTGAAAAATATAAGATAAACAAAGTGGGCTGGCGGGATGCTTTCTCAGTGCAACCCCCCCCTCCCAGCCGACAAGTATGTCTCCCTGGGTCTATATGTCGACCGAATGGCCGCTCTGGCTATTTCGGTGTCCCTTCTGATGTCCTTGTGAGATTACAGTTCTCAAACCACCACATGTATGAGTTCCCATTCGTATTTACTTTTAGTTCACAGCACGATCAACCATTCCCCATTACTCTACGAGTAAAGTTTTCTTGAAATATTTCAAGCCATATGTTCGCTTTCATATTTTGGCTTTAGCCCAAGAAAACACGTATGTCAACCGAGTCTATGGTTGGATGTCCTGTTGCATGTTTTCATGTCTCTTTATAATTGTTGTCATCATTTCGTGTTTATATTCGTTCAGACTATCCACCGTACTCCATATGAACCGACAAATATTAACTTTTGTCCCACGTTCCACCCCCCAGAAACACACGACTCAATTCCATAACGTTTCCTCCTCGGACTGGATCTGTTTCCGATTCGTCAATTCTGTTTTAATTACATAGCCTCCACATAAAATACTTGTGTATTACTTGCCGTTTGTGTATACACTAACCGCGAGCCGAGTATTGGGCGACTTATTCTAATTGTCCTTGGATGTCTGTCCTGTAATGCTAATGGTCTCCAACTGTTATCATGTACAAGCATTCAATGCAATATTAGTTTGCTTTCGTGACCATATAGACTTTACGAAGAAAGACGTTCTATTGTTCAGACAAATGGGGTGTTCCTCACCATCTGACTGCTTTCTTCATTCGCCTTTGTGAAATGTCTATCGGCCACTGTTTTTCGGCAATAGTTTTTTAAATAATCTAAATGCAGCATTACTACTCGCGTCGGCTCGTGTCACACCCTTTCTACAGTGAGTGTGTAGAACGTTTGGAAGAGAGAGAAGCGCACAGACTATCCTACCGGCTGTAACTTCATCCCCTGGACTGGTTCCAATTTCTAATCTGATCGGTCACTTCATCAAGCACCTCGAATGTATTGTACCGATCAAAACGCTAGACGACCGCGGCGTTGGTAAAGCGAGATAATGATCTGACGCCAGCGAACGCAAACACGCAACACTCGATATAACCCATAAGTCTACTATCATATACTTCCTCATTATCATCACTCATCGGGATTTTCCATCATCATGATCAATAATCTTCAAAACTGTGCATTAATATCATCTCTGCCTTTGTGCTCCTTTGCCAAAGCCATGCTAGCGATTACTGCAGCTGGTCCCCTAACAGGATAGCCAGCATTTCAAGCAATCACGTGATCCTTGCAGAATTGTTTATGTGTACAATTTGTTTCGTCACATGTATAGAGGCATGCCATCCACATGCACAATTGTGCACTCAGTCGCCTTGAATGACATTGGACAGAGGGCGCACTTTAGTGCCGCCCGTTGAATCGACATGCCAGAAGTGAGCGGCACTAGTCGCCGTGAATGAGACATTCATCTCGCAAGATCAGAGGGCGCACTGGTGGCCTTGAAATGACCTCATGACAGAGGCGCGCACTAAGTGGCCTTGCCCCATGACATGCCACAGGGGCGCACATACTAGTTGCATTGAAATGACATGCCAGGGAGGGCGATCAACTCCTAGTTCTTTCGCTTTGACGTCCTAAGAGGACCTACCACAAGGGAACATCTCCCGCGCACAGAGGTACGCGATATTTAAACAATTCACATTCTAACACCCCGCAATGGGGGGTTTTAATTTGTGATACCACATTATCCGAAATATGTGGCATAAGTATAGTTAACATTGTTACTTTGGCGACTAAGAAAAACATAAGCTGTGTTCATTCCGACATCTGTTATGGATGTTTCCTACAAGTACACAATCGTGTACCGCCCGTCAGTTTGTTATTCAGGGACACTTCCAGAAATTTCTGGGACTTCCTTCTACCAAACATCCTTTTCCTTCCCAAGCCCCTACCCAGACCCTTCCAAATTTTGGGGACCCCCCACCCCCCCAATCATTAAATTAAATTAAATATGGAAAGTGCAAGAAAAGAAACAGCACGGCAACACATGGACGTGAGCCCCCCCTACCCCCGTCCCATTCACTTGCCCTGTATCCATGTACATATCCCCCCGAGTTCTTCGATTTCCGAAACCCGTTGTAAAATGCATTGGGTCGGGCCACCCACAACCCCCACCACTTGACATTGTTGAACAGGGTAGGTTTATAGGGTAGGCCTTCGTGTAGGTGGTCATAACTTTAAATAAGAAATTATATTATTTCGCGGCCAGGGAAGGAACCCCCTTGGTACCACCCCCACCCCGTATAGGAGGTGTACCCCACCACCATGACCACCAATTCATTACAGTAGGACACCCCCACCAACACCCCCCACCCACCTTTACACCACACAATGACCACCCAACATTTAACCCCATTTTTTACATTACATGCGACACACCACCCCCACCCCCCCCCCCAAACCCCCCCCAATTACACCCCACCCCCAGACCCCCCCCACCCTTTCACCACCCACCATACACCCCCCACCCCCCCCCTACACCCCCCCCAACACCCCCACTGCAACCCCACCAACCCCCCATGACCCACCCCCCCCCACCCCCACACCCCACCCAACCTTTTGACCCAAATACCAATTACCCCCCCCCCAAGGATAACAAAAACAATTTCTACAGTCAAGGGACCAAAAAAAAAAAAAAAAAAAAAAAATCTAGTAATCCAAAAACCCGGAAAAAAAAAAAAAAAACCCCAAAGAAAAAAATAGACTACATTTATGGCAGAAGACAAAAAAAAAATTATCAGACATAAAATGAGAATCAAAACCAAAAAAAACAAAAAAATCGTATCGCTCAGACCTCTTCTAGTTTGACTACTTGTGTACGGAAACTCAACGCGATGGCCCACTGAGATAACTATGCCTGTTTTTATGGTAAATAAAAAAATAACTAAATACAAAACTGGACCAAAACCCATAAATAAAAAACTTATACTCAATACCCCCCCTGGATCGACAATAATAAAAAAAATAATACGCTTTAAAGAAAATCGAAAAATTGTTAATATCTTAGCTATGGGTATTTTTAAACCGATAGCACCTTTAATAAAGAATTAAGCAACTGATTAAAGGCTATTTTTTTTACTACCAATGGTTGGTGTGAAAAAAAATCGAAAAAAAGGTGATTCGTCTTAAGAGACAAAAGGACAAAGAAATAAAAGGAATAAGTATGTTTTACTACGTAGCACAGGGCGGCAATCAACGTATTATGATGTAAGATGTATTACTCATGTAAGAAACACTAAAAACCACGTTATGGAGATCGCTTTGGTCTCGGGACAGAATCACTCTCAATACATCTGAACAAGAGACATAATCTTTGATCAAGAACAGAAATAGAAGGAAAGGCCAAAGGTGAGCGGGGGTAAGATGATGAGCTGCGCTTTAAAATTACAAGAGATGGACCTTGTAATGGCAGATCAGGATGTTTCATTAAACGCAACATCAAGACAGTATAGGAGATGGAAGTCTATTGGTGGCCATCGCGATGCGTAAGGATGGAATTTATTTCCTGATATGCTAATAGTTCAAATAATTAGGTAGCTTTCTACAGTGTTTCTCGCAACCCGTTCTCCGTGACCAACAGCAGATGAGTAAGCACGTTGAGGTTAAGGGATCTCGGCTTTTACTTGAATTGATACGATCAGGCATGAAGGAAACTCTAAAACATGAAGTTTTAACAATCCAAGCTTAAATAAATAAAAAAGCGATTAAAGCGCAAGAAGGACGCAAGAAAATGCATTACAGAAACGAAAGTCGTTTACTAATCGCTAAAGCAATAAAACATTAAACAAGGAAAAAGAAAGAAATACACAGATCTGCAAATGATTTTACAAACAATCTGTGTAAATCGTTATCTGAAGCGTCCGACTGGCAGAGTGGTCTTTTAGATGGTAGTCTTCTCGCGGCAAACGCCCTCCGGGTTCGATTCATCGTCACGCTCCTCCACCCATAGGTTCTAACCCATGCTTTAAAATGGGGTTTACATGATCTTTGCGTCTTGAGTTAGGGAAGGAAAATGCTGGATAAGATAAGGATCGCACTCACCTTCAATGCTGGACTAGTATAGTGATGCACCCCCTTCACTTCGATACGGTCGGTATCTGCTGAGACTACATTTACCGCTTTTTTTTCAAAATCGCCATCTAACCTAAAAAGAAAAAAACATTTGTCTTGAGAAACCAATCCCTGAGAGAGAACATAAATGCTTTGATGCAGGCGTCTTCCTGCAGGGAGGTGGCTGATACAACGGTGACTTCGTGTCCCACTGATTCTCGGGCCACAATGGAAAGTAAGGACATTACATGATCGTTCCAGAAGCTCGTGTGAAATATCAGTCAATAGCGTGGACTCTGAGGGAATGGTAATGCGAACACCGGGACATAAGTCGTAATATGAGGTTTGTGTAGAAATTGTTCACGTCAATTATTCAATACCCTTTACGCTCCCACACGGTGCTTAGGTCTATCAACAAACACCACATGTAAAGTACTCCTGTTCACGTGTCATCTCAGCTCAAGTTCCGTTGTGCTCTTCCTTCATCATTTTTCACTTCTGTCTTCCAGTTTCTCTTCTCCATCGTGTTTTTGGTCTTCAGACTGTGCTGCTTCTCTTACCGTCGGGGGGTTTGTCAGAAACAAGGATGCATTGTTATAGTTAAGCAACTGCGTTTCCTCAAATGTGTGTCCTACCATCTCGCGCAGGGTTCTTCTTCTCCATCTTGTTCCACTGGCACGTGCCTGGTTTCTCATTTGTCTACCTGATAAGAATCTCTTTTTCTTAGTAATGTTGTCACGCCAGAAATGATTAAATATTAAGTTGTGAATGGATAGCATAGGGACAGCATCATCACTCAGTTTGATAAAACACGTCTAATACAAGACCCTTGCCGCACACTCATGTATGGATGGAAGTCATCGACACCAACGACTGTGTACCTTTTCTAAAGTTTAATTGGACGTACACACTCGACAGCACAGATAGTGACAAATCACAGGTTGGCATAATACATCATGGTACAGTGGATAAATGGTCTTGCAATGTTATGTTACATGGGCACTCATGTAGATATATATAGTATAATGGACTGTCAGTAGCCAAGCACTCAGTATCGCCCATATATATATATCATCTGACTTCACTGTGGCTTCTAAACCTAATCTCGTCTAGCGACGATTCTTCAACATAATGTTCAGCACATATTTTTCCATATAATAATATTGAACCGCTAGCAATGGGTTCTCATGTGTAGCAGTGATCTCTGGACTAATAACAAAGCGATAATACGGGCATCCCTTTTCTCTTCTTGAAAGTCACTACATGTTTTGGTTCCAAGATGGCTTCACTCGTGAGCTGTCACTCACGTTTGGATACAGATAATGAATCTGTCCTAAAGTTAGTCATTCATAAAACATTTCATTGCTCTGTAGATTTGATCATGAACAATTGACTGCATTCTACAGGATATAGTGCTGCTAGGAATCGAAGTCGTTTTTCATCGAGTCAAATATTTGCTCTTAAACGTTCAAATCGTACCTATCGAAAATGGTGGCTTCGATCGAGAGTTCATAAGAGTGTCTTTGATTACCTTGGTATCAGAAATATGAAAATGCCATACCTTGGCAATACGAATAAACACTGGGGTAAAGCATACACGATAGGTCTAGACGACTATCACTTTCCCCACAAATACTGGGATCCCTTTTTCCCGGCGCCAAGCCGACATAGAAAACACAGTCCCTATCGGGACGAAGCCAAATCACACCACACTCTTGCGACACATCCGCCGAATAGCCTTTGACCTCTCTAGAGACAACAGAACATATAGTTCGACTTAGATATGTAAAGATATACAGATATAAGACAGACTCGTCCTACTCAGACAAACAATACACATAAATTCAGGCCATAGATATTCTGAAGCAAGAACAATCTATTATTACCCAAACAACGAATAAATCGCAGTAAAATGGATTTATCCGCGGAGTTTGATCGAAAGAGACGACACAACTTTCAAGGGAAGTAACTCAATAATGACTTTCCCTTAAGCACTAAAAAATTACCTTGTTTACAAAATATTTGCGAACATAACAAGTATATAAATGTATAATATTGTAAGATATCAAAGACTGCACGTAACAGTCTTACCACACCTCCCGGGAAAAAAAAAATGGAACATTTTTTTTTTTTTTTGAAATACATCTAGGAGCAACGTACAATAGGCTCACAACGCATGAATAATGCGCAGATGAAAAATATCAGGAATACCTATAACGCCTAATATGAGGCTAAGTCGACTTATGGAGCGACTGGTGAGAATGTGTCTCATAAACTGAGAGAAATTATTTCTCTACAAGTATATTTTTCCAGGAAGGTGTCATCAAAGTATAATACAATTCTTGCGATTACACTATGCCTAAAAAATTCATATCATCATTTTTCGTATTAGATATCTTAAATTTATGATTTATGAAGAAAAAAATCATCAAAGCACAGCGGTGAATAAACATCAATGAACCGCTATGTAGTGATGATACAATCATTATATTATTAAAATTACAAATGTGTATCTATCATGATATAGAAAAGGAACTACTATAGAACTAGACATATCAAGAAGTCTAAGCCCTAATAGTTATGTGGAATCATGTGGGCATCTTGACAGAATGTCTGCCATCACATTATCTGATCCACGAATAGCTCGCACAGAGAAATGAAAAGGTTGAAGAGCAATTGCATATCGAGTAGACCTCGAGCTCTTCTTCAAATTCTTACTCTGTATAGCAGTAAGAGCTTTTTGGTCGGTTTCTACTATGAAATGTGCGCCTAGAAGGAATCTCTGTAGTTTGAGGATCGACCAAACCATAGCTAATAGCTCACGGTCTAAAACCGAATAATTCCTTTCTGCCGCATTAAGTTTTCTGGAAATATACATTACAGGATGCAGAGTTCCAGAGTACTCTTGCATTAGTGCCGCTCCAATCCCAGTGGATGAAGCGTCACTACGAAGAACGAATGTCTTATCTTTAGTGGGTAGCACTAATATAGGTGGTGTTGAAAACAATGTTTTAATCTTATCCAGAGAGCATTGGCATTCCTGAGACCAGTGGACCACATTAGGCGAACCTTTCTTTAGAAGTGTTGAGAGAGGTGCCATGATAGAGGATAGATTCTGAATGAATCTGCCATAAAATTGAATAAGACCTAACAGACTTCTCACCTGTTTTTTAGTCTTAGGGATTGAGATGTTAAGTATCTTACTAGTATTATGGTCCTCTGTCTTTAGGAAACCATGACCAACTCGGTGGCCTAGGAAAGAAATTTCGCTAAAACCAATATAGGCTTTAGAGGGTTTCGCTGTCAGGTTGTGCTCACGCAAAGTAGACAGCAATTCATCTAACCCTGAATAGTGATCTTCCCAAGTATCGCTGAAAAGACAGATGTCGTCTAGATATGCAATGACATCTGACCGATAAGATAGGATTCGGCGCATCATGCGTACGAATGTAGCTGGTGCGTTCATAAGACCGAAAGGCATAAAATTCCATTGGAACAAACCTCTAGGTGTTGAAAAAGCCGTGAGAGGTTTGGCGCGTTCAGATAAAGGAACTTGCCAATATCCTTTAGACAAATCAAGTTTAGTGAAAAAAATGAGATTTGGAGAGTCGAGTAAGTAGCTCTTCCAGTAAAGGCATAGGTTCGGCATCGAACTTCGTTACTTGATTCAATTTTCGATAGTCAACGCAAAGACGTATGTTATTGTCTTTTTTACGCACAATAACCATCGGCGAAGAATATGCAGAGGTGGATGGTTCGATTATTTTCAAATCTATCATCTCATCCAACTCTTTCTCGACCTGTGCTTGAAAATGTATAGGTATAGGATAAGGTCTAACCCTAATAGGAGTATGGTCAGTTAGAACAATGTCATGTTGAATGACATTCGTTTGTCCAGGGATGTCAGTGAGTACATCCTGAAATGTTTGCAACATAGTTGAAACTTGTCGCTGTTCTCCTAGAGACAAATCAGGAGAGACAGTAACGTTCTTCCATGATTCACTGGAATGAAGTGGGATCATTGGAAGAGGAAGATTTACATCTGAAAAACTTGTTTCCTCATCCTGTATCACGGACAGTGATGAGTAATGACCATGTTGTACTGGAGAATTGTCCGTTGCTTGGAAAATGGGTTGCAAATAATCCGGACGTTCATGGAATTCAGTAAGCATATTGATGTGGAAGGTTTTATGCTTCCCATCAATATCGACAATATAGTCGACATCGGAAATTTTCGATATTATATCGTACGGACCTTTCCAAGAAATAAGTAATCTGTTTTCCCTACAAGGTAGTAATACAAATGCTTTGTCACCAGGACAAAGTTGTCGTAAGCATCTCTTCTTATTGGCAAATTGCCTTGCCTTCTGTTTCGCAAATTCAGAAGAAGAAGTTGCTAATTTGCATGCTTCGATAATCTTTTGTCTCAACGCGATGACATATTCGTAGGATGACTTTGTGTCATCGTCAATATTGTCAGATGTTATGAGATCGTGAAGCAACGACATAGGGCCACGCGGACGCGCGCCAAAGACGAGTTCAAAGGGAGAAAATCCCGTATGTTCATTGGGTACCTCTCTGTAAGCGAAGAGGGCCGCAGGTAAAACTCTGTCCCAGTCTTGAGGATGATCCTCAGTTATCTTCCCCAGTAAGTTTTTAAGTGTTCTATTAAGGCGTTCGACCATACCATTAGACATTGGATGGTAGATACTACTTAAAGATCTATCTATCTGCAGAGTAGACATTACTTGAGACATGGTATCTGATATTAGTTGGGTGCCATGGTCTGACAATATCTCTCCGGGGAACCCCAGACGAGAAAATATAAGCCAAAGAGCATCTGCAATATCAGCAGTAGTAATGCTCTTCAGAGGAATAGCCTCTGGCCAACGTGTGCACATATCAACACACGTCAAGATAAACTGATGTCCTCTGGCAGACTTGATCTTAAATGGACCAATAATGTCTATGGCCATTTTTTGAAACGGCCGAATAGGAATGTCCGCCGCCTGAATGGGTGCAGCATGCCGTGGACCTTTGGATTTAACTTCCTGACATACTTTACAAGATCGACAATAAATACGTATGTCCTTGTTTACCAATGGCCAAAAGAAAGCCGCAAGGACTCTTGACTTAGTACGGGAAAAACCCATGTGTCCAGCACACTGAGAGTCGTGAGCGTGCTGCAAAATTTTAACTCTCAAATTCTTGGGAACCAGGATTTGAGCATGACTTGACGTAATGGAGTCTTGAACCATACGTACAAGTACGCCATTCTTCTTTGTAATCCACGATTTACGACTTGTGTCTTTATTCGGATCACCTTTAGTTGCAAGAATGAAGAATTTCTTCAGAGTGGGATCATCTTCTTGCTGTTTTATAAACGAGTCACGAGAAATTACCAAGGGATTATCTTGGTTATGCACTTCATTATCTTCAGTAGATGAAGTTTGAGGCATATTAAGAGCCTGAGCTCTAGTGACTACAGCGTTAGCAATCTGCATGTTTTGCCTTTCCCACGTGGAAATTTGTTGCGGAGTGCATTCTTTGACTCCATGAATGCGACCGATGATGAGGTCAGCGATCGGATTCGGAAGAAGACATGCGTGTACATCTCCTGTAAAGAAAGGAGTAGCAATCCTAATGATAGCAGTAGAGTATTTCTCTAATGTGCCGCCAAATGTTACACATTTGACTACTTGTCCAGTGGCACGGGAAGGATCTACGAGTGACTGCCTAACACCAATTGTGGTGCATCCAGAATCAAATAGCACAGAGACTGGATTGTTATTCACTAAACCCTTATGTAAGACAAGAGAACCTCTTCCATCATGCGCGACTGATGCCGGAAGAGCAGGAAGAGGATGGCCACAGCTTAAAGTAGACACTGTGGTTGGCTCAAATAACGTTTTGCATTGGGGGCACTGAGATGCTCTCCCAAAATCAAAAGCGGCACATGCCATATTACTAGCATCATTATTATCTTTACTCTGTTTATAGGCTTCATGGGACTCTTGTTGGATCTTGTTGACTCCAAGACGGATAACCCTGATAGTTTCTATAATTACTTCCTCTACGGAAATTCCTATAATTATGACCACCCCTGTGTCGAGAGCTATCAGGTCGTCTCCAGTTCTTTGAAGAAGAACCCTGAAATGATTGGTTACCTTGGTTTTGATAACTATTATGGTTACCTTTTTTTTATCAAATCTGTTTTGAGGTCCCTGAAATCTGTGTGAATAATTGGGATTGTATGGTGTTGCTGAAGCAACTGGCATAACGGTGTAAAATCCATTAATTCCCTTCATAAAGCGTTTTTTTTTCATGTTTTGGCAAATCACAATCCAAACAGATCAAACTGTGGTGACAGTGCGCTTGGCAGTGAAAACAGAGAATTCTACAAGCCCCTACCTCAGGCCACCACTCGTACTTAAATCATAAAGTCGATTGCCATCCTCACTTAGCTGGATAGTTTTTTTTTATCAAAGCCGCCACTTAATGACATCATATTGTTATTCTCTCGTTATCTGCTTCTTCAAACAAAGGCAAAATCTATTCACAAGGATTTCACCATTCAAGTTTTCTGTTAATTGATTTGCGTATATTGTGTATTTAGATCCACATATATGTGTCACACGACACAGGAACGTTCAAATCTAATCCACCACAGAATGTAATATCGTCACTGGGGGACTGGATTGAACGGTGGAGACCTTGGTACACCTATGTACGTAGTAGAAGGTTTACCATTACCACTATAGATGCCTGGATTATAACATTTAAATCATTACATGTCAATCCTAAATTTCTCTCAACCTTCAAATTCATGTTCTCTTATTGCATTTTTATTCTTCATCCTCTCTGTCTAATCTTTATTTGTTCTGCATCCCAGTCAAACATTTTTGTTTCAGCTTCACTGTCTTAATCTAGTTTTGTTCAGCCTCAGCTTCTCTTTTCTAAGTTTCTTTTGCTTGTTCAGGTCTTTCCATGTCCTAATCGCTTTTATGTTTTCCGCAGTCAGCTTCTCTTTTCTATATGTTAGTTTGTTCAGCTTCAAATCTCTTCCTATTGCTTCCACCTGCATCTGCAGCACATTTACTTGATCTGGTTCAGCAGCAGCCAGACAGCTTGCTTTTCTAATCTTTATCGGCTTTCCCATAGCTGTCATTTTCTCTCTTCTGCAGCGGACGAGCTTTTTCTCACTATGCTGCTTCAGAAATACTAATGCTTGTGAATTGAGCAATAAGCTCATTGTGTCTAATTGTTTGAACAGATACATTTATCAAGGGCTTATCCCTTGTCAGTATAATGACAAGTATTCAATTAAGTAAAGACATTGTGATCCATACATAACAATAAATACTAATCACCTGAAATAATATAATAACCACAAGTTCTTATTGTGACTGTTGCGAGGGATAATTTAGTAACCAACTATATCCCAACTATATGTGGGTCACAAGCCTTAATAAGGTCTTTGTTATAACAGTAAATAAAATAATCAGAGTTACTGGTTTACCATAATCCAAAGTGCAGGTGCACAGGCAGCACTTGTGTCTTAATGAAATATACGCTATATAAAATACATAGGTCCACCAACAGAATACATAAAGTAACAAATATGACAATGACAATACGGAGAAACGTGTTATTGTCGGTCAGAAATCAAAATAAATCTAAATTAGGAGCAATCGAAAATCTATGAAAAATAATCACAGTAATCTGCAAAGAATAACAACAACACAAATGAACGTCACAGTATATATGAATATATAAATTGTGAATATTAAACTGAAAGATAGTATAAAAAGGTCTAGACCAACAAATTACAGAGATCAAATGTCAAAACAAAATCTAAGTGAACAACAAAGAAATATCACAAAAAAATAAACTAATAAATTACAGTCTTGACACAGTATCTAACACAAAAGAGCAACAGTTGTCGCAAGCAAAATTTTCAATCAAGAAAATTCGCACGCACCCCCCCCGCCCCCATATAGAAACGCCCAAACAACGGACGACCTCTATGACGTGGGTATATTCTTCTGTTGGTGAGGACACGCCGCATCCACAACACTGTAAAATACAAACCGCCACTTGACTCTCATAGAAACTCTACACATTACCTCTATACAGACAATAACAAATTACAATGTAAAACATTAATATACATTATATAAATTACTTATTGTCTTGATGGCTATGTGTTGACATAAATGGTGCTCAGTTTTTACAGTATGCTGGCCAGAAAGTTGACTGTGTTTGTCCCGTAAACTAAATACAAACTGCCACTTTAGCTTGTATTCATATCTAACATTCTGGCACTTAAATATCATTAAAGCTTCATATATAGACAAACTAAGTTCCAACCCAGGACACTCCCATCCCGTCCCACCGTTTTTTACAAGAACGATCAGATCGATGTAATAGGACAGTCTTGATAGGTCATCCTATAATACATGTCTTTAACTGTCTACACATTGACAAGAATTAGATTTCACAGAACGGTCTAATGTGAAAACTTCTGTAATGTCTAATGGTAAAAATGTCACACAAACGTGACTGTCCCTACATATACCGGCAGTTAACTTGACAGGGTCACGTGACGATGTGTTGACACAAAGAGCAAACCATATACTGCATAGTGTGTCTTATTCAGCCTCAGGAAACGAAACTCGGTATCACCTCACGGTATCGCTATGTTGAACTAGAATCCTGTTGAACTTCTGTACTTATGCGAGGGTCAAACCCTCAGTAAAGCTGGTCGTACACACGAGTTGATAAGAATCTCTTTTATTCTTTTCAGTAATGATGTCTCACACAAAATGATAAATATAAGTGGGATGGACAAGCAGACTTTGTCATCAGTCTATCAGGTTGGATAAAAAATTAATATCAAGGACCCTTGCCCCTGAGCAAGAGACCATGCTGATAAGATCTGATGCCTCGCTCGAACATCTCACCAGAGTTAAATACTGTGGTTTGTTTGTGTTTGCTCGTTGAGTCTAGTAGTATGGAATGTCAAACTTTAACCTACGCACAGTGGTGGTGTAGACAATTAGATGGAGTGTATAGTAATGTGCGAAATGAATGATAGGAAGAGGAAAAGGTAGGAAGTTAAGTTGGTGTTGACAAGTTGTTCTTTTTATTTCAACACTCATGATGGCTGGAAGTCATCGACACCAACGACTGATGTACCTTTGTCGCTAAAGTTTAATTGGACGTCCAGCACTCGTGTGTAGCACAGATAGTGACCAAATAACACGTTGGCAATATACATCATGGTGACAGTGGATACCTATGGTTCTTTGCATATGTGTTATGTTACAATGGGCAACCTCATGTGGAAGTAATTTGTAATAATGTTTTTTTTTTGTTTTTTTTTTTGTTTTTTTTTTTTTTTTGTAATTTTTTTTTTTTTTTGTTTTTTTTTTTTTTTTTTTTTTTCTGAGGTTTGACTGTCAGTAGCCAAAGCACTCAGTATTCGCCCCATACCATATATTATCAACTAACTTCACTGAGGAGCTCGTCAGCTTATAAAATCCATATTTAGATGGCTTCTAGACCTTAAATCTCGTATAGCTGACGATTCTCCTTAACATAATGTTCCAGCACATATTTTTTTCCATATAATATAATATTGGAACAGCTAATTTACAGGAATGGGTTCTCATGTGTCAGACAGTGATCTCTGGAACTAAATCAAGCGGATAATAAGGGCATCCCTTTTCTCTCTTGAAAAGTCATATCAAGGTTTGGGTTCTCAAGATGGCATTTACTAGTGAGTCTTGTCACGTCACGTTTTTGGATACAGAAGAGAATGTATGTCTGTCCTAAAGTTAGTCATGTTGCGCATTAAACATCATTGCTCTGTAGAGTTTGATTCTATGAAATACAATTGACTGCATTTTACAAGGAATATAGTGGCTGCTAGGAATCAGAATCTGTGTTTTTCATATCTACGTTAGATGTATAACTGCTCAGACGTACCAAATCATCACCCTACGTAAATAATACGGTGGAGTTATTACGAGAGTGCAAAAGAGTATCCTTTAGATTACTCTTGGTATTTCAGAAAGTTTTTGATCTTTGCCAGTTCCTTGGCAATAAGACAATGAACACTGGGGTCTGGTAAAGCATACACGGATAGGTTTAGCCGACTGATGCACCTCGCCACTCATCAAATAGACTGAGATTCACTTTTTCCCCGGCAACCAGGCCGACATAGGAAACAAGCGATAACAAACAGTGACCACCAAGATCATCAGGACGAAGCCAAAATACAACACCACTACAGTCTAGCGGGACACACATCCGCTGAATCCGAACAGCCCTTTTGAGACCCGCCTTGTCTAGAGACAGCAACGGAACAATTTATTAGTTCTGATTAGGATTATTGTAAAGATATACAGATTTACTGACAGATTCGTCCTACACAGACAAATCTAATTACACATAAATTCAGGCATAGATATTATGGTTGCATGAACAAATCTATTTATCTACCAAAAACAAGAAGTAAATCGACAGGTATAAAAAACTGGATTCATCCGCGGAGTTGCGATCGAAAGTCCTTTTCTAGGGAAGTAACTCAATAATGACTTTTCCTTAAGCACTAAACGAATTATTTTGTTTAACCAAAATATTTGCGAAACCACGCTTACAAGTATACCATTGGTAGTTAAGATATTGCAAGATATCAAAATGACTTTGCAACGTAAACACTACCTTGTTGCACTATTTTCAATCATTAAGTTCTTTGCAAAGCCACCCATTTATAAATGTGTATAAGCTGTTTGGTTGTTGTTTTGTTGTTGTTTCTCCATGTTCTCAGAGCCATACAATAAGGGACTGGACTTGAATCATTTTGTGTTGAAGAATTCTTGCTTTTATGTTGGATCGATTTCTCTTTTCTCCGTGCATTCTCAATGCAATTAAAGCTACTCATGCCTTTATGTATTCTTATTTTGATATAAAATGGTATGTACCTTCTTGCTTTGTCTATTATTGGTTCCAAAGTTATGTAAAATTATTAAGGGGTCTTCCTTAAATTCAAGCCTTGTTTAATATTCACAGCATGTATTCTCAATTGTCTTTTTCTTTTCCTGTGTAATTCAGATCCCCAATGCTGTGATCTCTGATCTAGTATTTTCATTTTCTCTTGTCATTATTGATTACGGTTACTCACGAAGAGACAAGCTCGTTCTGGAAATTCTACATTTCATCAAGCTGTTTAGTCAGATTTCCATTTGGATTTAGAAGTTTTTTTGAGTTGAAGTCGATGTTTTTTTTATAATCAATCTGTAGATAGTAAGAGAAAACCTGAATGCGCATTCATTGTCACACTCCATTTTCTGTACCCCAAACGGTTCTGCATGTCTTGTCTTGCAACGTAATGAAACTCTGGCATTGCACAAGGCTTTGTAGAGATTTATCTTAGTCGTCACTTCGTTTTTTAATGTAACATTTTCTTGTGACGACAGATAAGTATTTAGTGAGTCTTACTACGAGGCATGCTTTCCCATACTGTTTGATACCCACAGTTCGTTATTGTTTTCTTCATAAAGCCACTGAATGTCACAAACGGTGGAATTTGGTTGTCACTGCACCTCGTCTAACAGGACATTTAGAAATACACCAGCCCATTCTTACATTGTTTATTTCTTTATCCTTATATTACTTACATTAGTCGTTCCCCTGTCTACAGTGAGGATGTAGAGGGTTTACTTCATCCAAACTAATTAAAAATCATAGAACATCAAATAAAAGTGAATGAACCGCTTTTTTTATTTAATAAGACGCTCTTGTCATGGTTATATGATCACGGACATACCTCGCAATCGCTGATCGTCGGTTGTTTATCAGCCATTTCTTTCTTAGCTCGAGGCCATCCAATTTGTGTTACTTCTTGTTATAACAGTGGCGTACTATAGGGGGTGCGAAAGGGGGGGGGGAGGGGAAGGCGATCCGCCCCGTGGGGTGGGTGAACAAGAAGGGAAGTAGGTGGCTTATTGTGGTGAGACGAAAAGGGGGCGACCTCTAGTTTCTGTCGATCTTTGGTTTTCTCGAAGTTATTGATGCGGTGACATTTGTCATTGGTACCGATTTATTATTAGGTGCTTGTCAATTATCGCTACTTTTCTTCTATTCTTTTTCTTCCTTTCTTTCTTTCTTTCTTTCTTTCTTTCTTTCCGTTTCTCTTCTTTTTTTTCTGCTAAGTACGAAGATAGTTCTGATTTTTCATATCGGCCCTGTAAGTGAAAAATGCTCACATGTGTAACAATGGAAGTGTCTACCTGGATTTGTGGTTATACGCGCGGCCCGACTAAAAATTACTATCGGTCTACGCTATCGGCTTAATTCCACCGATAAGGGGGGGGGGGGGGGGGGGGGGGTGGGTGGGGGGGGGGTACGGGGTTTTGCGCAACTAATACGACATTTATGAACTCGAGAATTTTACTGTATGTGCTGTCCGCCACATTGGTGGGGCAGAATATTTTGCATGTTAATCGCCTTCAGTTCAAGTGTTTTAAAAAAAAAAAGTAATCCTGAATTTATTATCATGTTAGGTCAATATGAGTCTACTAAAAATGTTTCGTGTAAGAGTGTCTATACGGAGGCATCAGATGTCCATATATGGTAATACGTTACCTTTTGACAGGAGCACGCACTTTATTTCACGTCGCGGACTTATTTTGAAATATCACAGTCATATCTGCTAGATTTAAATCGATTGGTTCTTTATGCGATTAGATTCATATAAACATATATGGAAGGAATATTAGGGCTGACCAATTTCACAGTTTTTTTATTTATCTGTGCATTGTGCACGCTCGCCAAGGCATTCAGAAATTCGCCAGTAGGAAGAACTAGATTATAATTCATAATTGTTTTATCCAGGACCTTCTTTTGGAGAAAACCGAGTTAAGACTTATAAAGCCACGGGAATTCTATTCAAAATTTTATATGGACACATCCGGGACTAGGAATTTGAAGGAAACACGGAGTCAGAAGGGGGCACAATCTATGTGTAAAATTAAATAGAAATCCAAGACACGCGTGTGGTAAGAGAGTACGATTCTTCTCCCCTCGTTTATTCATCTGTGCGACAAGGTCTGTAGCTCCAGGAATTGGTGGAAATTGGATTTTACATTTCATTTTGGTATGTTAGCTAAACTATGTGGTGAACATAACATTTTTACTTTGCATATTTTACACATTTTGATATTTTATTGTGTGAAACGTGCTATTGGGATGTCGAAGTCATTTGAGGCTGGCAACCTTCAGGCGTATTGATTGATTAATTCCATGAACCTCCATTGCACGGGCTGGTTAATCGGCTTTATATGGATTAGTTTCGTTATAGAAGAACTAAGCTTTCAGTAGCTCCAGGTTCCTATTATGGAGGCAGGGAGGAAAAAGATGAAAAGAAATGATGTCCATTAAATGCAAATAAGACTTACATTTTCAGAAAGCAGTGTAAATGTCCCTATTAAAAATATTTTTACTTTAAATATTAATGTAAGGTTTCTCGTTTTCTACACCCTGTGTAAAATGTCCTGCCGAAAGTATTCATCTTAATTAATAGATGTTTCAAACTTTTCCACACGTGTAGATGTCAAATGAAACAGAATGAATTTATTATTGTGAAACACTATTCACAACAGTGGAGAAGATGTAAAGTGTAAGACATATTAGTTTATGTATGTTTTAACCTTTTTTCATTAAATGACAATTGTAAGAAAGATAAAGCTTTTGTGGTGAAGTGGGATGTTTATAAGAATATTTTATAGGGGGGACTTAGGTGGTAACTGACTGACGATCAGCTCGTGAAGGTATTGTATTAATAGGTGTAGTGTTTTACGCAGATAACCTTTACTTGCGCTGCCAAGATATTTATCCTCAGCAGATTTATTCTGGAATATTGTGATGACCTGTATCGTTGAATGTATTGGGATATGTATATGATGAAGCTCGTAAGTCACAATAAATAACTGACTCAGATAAACAATTTAATTTATGCCACCCCACACATGATACTACACTGTGACCCACTCTCACACATTGTAACTCTTTTGATTTATAGAATATACTTATAGGAGCAATGGGAATTTTTCAAAGATCAATATGTATTTAATTACGGGTCATTAATTATAAGTGTCCTGATTCAATTTACAACATGGCAAGTGACACCAAGGAACAACAATCAATTTTAACTTCCAATTTTATGTGACAAATTTTTTCATATATGAAAAAAATCCTTTTGACATGTTAAAGAGTTGAATAATTATATTTAAATTATTCCTATGTGTGATCAGTTGTTGTTAGTAGTAATATGAATGGTAATACTGGTTTTGTTTTATTTCAAGCTATATGTTGGTTATTTGTCATCATGACTTCAATGTCTTGTTTATCTGGTTGGAACTAGTATTGGAGATTAAGTTCCTCAGTTCCTGGCATTAAATACACATTCACATTGCCCCTCTTTTATTACTAAAATTGTCAATTTTTGAGGGGGGGGGACATAATGTGAGCTCCTCTGGCCCACAGACTCTTAACTTTCGTGATGGCGGCAGGAAAAAGACCTCCTCTTGCTCGATAGCCTCCTGTAGTTACTGGAGACACCTCACTGGTCACTATCTCGGGACCCCCGGAGTATGCTGTCAGCCTCTTAGATTTCAGCAAAGCTCAGACCAGGGTGCTGCTCAATAACTTTAGGACCACTGTGTCTCTGAAACAAGAAGGTCTGTATTGTACCTCCTTATTCAGAAACTAATTTATACTCTATTTCTACACTGAGCACAATACATAACAAACACTGAGTTCAGAACGGTAGGCCAACTGCTATCTTCATCTGAAACAATTTTCACCAGTATATTCCTCCCTAATGGTTACTACGCCTCTGCAATTCCAGCATTATTTCCCTTTGTAGACAATAAGCTATTAGGGTGTCAGTGTTACTGTTTGGCAAATTTCATGTAGTTTTACTTTTCCTCCGGGGACACCTTTATGTTCAGGTGGAGCACTAATAGAGGCATTTATCTTATTGTTCAGCCTACTGATAACAAAACATAAGATAACAGGACATAATCATTATCAATTTACATTTCAATTTTTCCATTTTAAAAGGATATGCTCAAATATTTCCAAGCTTACCATCAATTCATGGGAAATAATATCAGAAATTACGTTGACTGGCACTGAATATAACCACAATATTCGATCTGCCGATGTCCCAGGCTTTTATTTAGCAAAATATGCACTGGTGCTCAACGCACTGATTCTGTAGTAAGTTTATTTGAAACATGTGGGTGGTGACCTGACGCCTCTGAATTGACTATATTCTCGGGGTCCGTTCTAACCAATCATATGCCATGTTTACCAATCGTTTGAAAAAAAAGTACTCCTACTCCGTCGTCCCCTGACAACGACGAAATGATAGTATTTATAGCCCGATCTAATCGTGTTTAGCCTTACATTGTTGCGCTTCTCAATCAAATCGGATTTAACATGGGAGGACCCATTTCCCGTACAATGGGTTGGCCTAAAAATCTGCCACTGAGCGGATTCTGATTTGGGTGTTGTCTGACACCCTCACTATTTTATTTTGGCTATAATTTGGTAATTCCTAGGAACTATTTGCGTAACACATCAAATTATTCTTTGTCAGCAAGACCTACGCCGTTACAATAATATATAAGTTAAAGCGAGCTACATGGTGGCGTTCAAAATATGTGTTTTCCAAAGATAGTCGTATATTTGTTTTTTTACCACGCGTTCACTTCTATGTCATAGGGTGTCTTCTGTACTGTCAGGAGCTTAGATGTAAATCAGGTAGAATTTCAGGTTTCCTAATAAGCATTTTTCATGTTTTAAAACCTGATTCTGTGTAGTAGTTGTAGTGTTTTCTGACACTGTTTTATTTGAGAAAAAGTTAGTGCCAGGCCTTACACGTGGGATTTGCGTTACTATTAATCGCGCGACGCGTGTAGTGTTGCATGCGTCCTTGCTTCCAGTCGTCCCTCTCTCTCTCCTGCTTTATCTGTCTTTTAGTTACGCCGTGTATGGAGGAAATGAATGGTTGTAACCCTGACACTGTTTTATTAGAAAAAGTTAGTGCTAGGTCAGCTGCGGTATTGGCGTTACTATTAATCGCGCGACGCGTGTAGTGTTGCATGCGTCCTTGCTTCCAGTCGTCCCTCTCTCTCTCCTGCTTTATCTGTCTTTTAGTTACGCCGTGTATGGAATGAATGAAATATTAAATCTAGGTCAGCTGCGTATCTCAAGGTTTTTCTTAGAAAGGCAGTACACGTTTCATTGAAGAAAGCGTATAGTGATACAGTAGGCTTTTACTATCAACGTGAAAGCGTTACAATTTGCAGACGAAGTAGAAAACAAGGGGAATTTCGAGTACAGTCATTGTGACAGCACTGTTCTTTACCATTCTTCTTTCCTTTTATTGAAGTTATTTGTTAGGCTTTACATTTACCTGATAATTTATATATGTGGATTAGAATATTTCACGACAGCTATTCAGTTTAAATGTAAAAGAAGTTTTATCCCGAGGAATTAAATTTAATTCTCATCGAGGGTAAACTCTGAGTTAAGTGGGATGGTGAAATAGAATAGGGGGGACACATAACTGTGTCGGGGAACGCCATACTCAGAAGAGCGTTTTTTCTATTCTTCTATCACAGTTATTGGTGGTACCAGCAGAACGTACTTTTTCTGGGACAAGACGGGATCAGTTGCCTACGCTTTAAGACAAAGAACAATGTGTAGACGTTCCTTGAATTTTCTGGGAGACGAGCTACACCCGACAACCTTGACCAGAGACGAGTGATCAGTGTGAAAAGACAGAACCGTCATTGGCAGCTAAGTTCAAATATATGCTGCCATCTAAACTTTCTTACCCTTTTTGCAATCCCAAATATGAGGATGATAGCTTTTCTTTATCCATAACTATTCAAATTATTTTCAAACTGTTAAAACTAAAGTGATTATTAAATTTTGTTATTTGTAATGTTACAAAATTAACTTCGATTTGATCATTTTAAAGTTACTGCATGTTTGTCTCAGTCAATTACTATACAAATTCTAAACAGAGCTATACTGGAATAAGAGAATTCCAATGAGTAAATCAGGGGTGGGGGCTTAACGAGCTGATAAATAAGTGCTTAAATTCTTCACAAAAGTGGTCGGCAGGTTACAGAATTAACGTGCTTAGTGACAGCCAGCATTGTTTTCGCTTACCTGAATTTCTTGTGAAGACTCCCATGTGATAGAAGCTGTACTACTCTTCTATCTACATTTCTGCCAAGAGTAATCTTGTGTACAAATAGACTCCATTGAAGCCTATATTAGATACTCTTGAGTTTGGTCACTGTTGGACCGGACCACTACTGCAAAGCAGGGAAGGCCATACTGTCACACCATCTGACACTATTATGAAAGTACGTATTGTTTAAAATCTATCTGCAAGTGTGTTTCTTTATGGGAGAGGGGATGTCAAAGGTATGATCTGCCCCGGGTGCCAAATACTTGAGGGACGCATCTGCTTGTAACGTCAGTTTCTTGGTATTTTAGATTTTCTTCTTCTTTGGTCCTTAGCCGTCGACTATCACAGCAGTCAGTGGCCATCACGCCTGGTGGCGTCTTGTAAAGAAGAGCAGATAGCACGGGACAGGAAGACTTGGCATGTGTTTGTTGAAGGCCTATGCTCGTTGGGGAGCTAAAGGGTATTAATTGATTGATATATATATCCAGTGGAATATAACGGAGGATATTCAAATTAGAAAATAGGAAGTACCTTTACAATCACACTGAAGTAGTATTTCTCATCAGGTGAATTATGATTTTCATGAACAGAAAGCACTGTTCTAGACTAAAGGTCTAATAAGGTCCAGCTACACACTGAAATGGACACGTGAGTGTGTAATAATGTTCTATGGTTTGATGGTACTGTGTAGTAGAGGCCTATCTGATCTAGCTTATCTGGGTCTCTAAGGACACAATAGGCTTACTGCTCCTGTGTCGAGTGTCAGAGTTGTTAGACTGCTTGCTTCTCGAGGCACATTTACCGTGTTCGAAGCTTGGCAGCATCACACTCCAATCCACCCAGCTGTAGATGGGTTCCTGACTCTTGAGTTAGGGAAGGCTAAGGCAGCGAGGAAGGAAATCGATCACTGCACTTCATAAAGCTGAGACCTAGTTTAGAGAAGTCTGTAACATTTCATCCCCCCCCCCCCCCCCAGGAGGTATCTATCTGATATGGGACTAACTTTACCTTTTCCCGCTCCCTTAGGCACGCGAAAGCAGTGACTAATATGAGGTTGTGCGTGGGGAAACTTTATCATATAAAACAAATTGTTACATATACCACAGCTGCAAGATCACATAAATACTTTATTGTGGGATTTCTCACAGTGAACCAGTTTTAGTGGTGATCCCGTGTCCCATGTGGGAGCGAACAGGGAATGATCAAAATGATGACATCAGAAACGGTGTGGAAAAGGTCAAAGGAAATTGAATTAGTAAGCATGAGTAACGAACGGGACCCTGAGTGACCTCACCTTCGGCTCGTGACATAACTCACTCACTTGAGCCCTCATCTGACGCCCAATCACGTGTAATACTCAGGCAGTCAACACGACCGATTTGAGTACAACTCAGCCTGGAAATGTGTTCATCGTTCTGAGTGACAGAACACTCGCCAGCGGTCACATGAGCCGATGACCAGCAGCGGGCAATGTTCCAAGCAATTAATAACAGTAATTATCTGACCAGCGAGTGACCAGTGCTTCAGAAATCTTTCCACGCCCGGAGCCAGTATTGGACAGCTGTCGTCTCCGCTGAACACGTGTACAGATGAATCGACCTTTCTCTTGTTACACGTCGCCTGAAGAAAAATTGTTCTAACTAAAGAATCCATCCACACAGCAGACAAGGTACCAATGTCGGTTGGTCTGGTGTAGAAGTAATGACCTTTGACTTAATTATACTATCACTTACTTCTGTCCCTTTTGCAAAATTATTTAATTAATTATGTAAATAAAGTACAATCAAACAAAGTGGAAAGTTTGTTTCTGTATGTACATTTAAAAAAAAAATTTTTGTAATGTCTTATAATGCCTTATGCTTATACTGCATTTATTTGGTTCTTGCACTTAAAATACTAAATTAAATTCAAAGCAACATGAATCTGCAAGATTACTAGAATCACTTTTGGTGGAGACAGTAGTTATTTTTTTTTTTTTGTTTTTTTTTTTTTTTGTTGCGTTCGCCCGCTAACACTCGAGGCGAAATCTCAGGTTATTACTATGTCTAACCTGACATTGATTTTACGTGAGTATCCCTTTTTACTTGTACAGAGACAGGTGTCCCTCGCCATTCAGGCAAATACTCTCCGATTTCGGAGGTACCCATTGCAGCTGGGTCGGCTCAGGAGCCGCCAATCCCTGGTCGACGACACTCCTTCAAATGTCCTCGCCAGGTCTCGAGTTAATCCAGTCCAATTCCCGGTCGACGAAAAATCCTCAAATGCCGTCGCCCGGGTTTGATCCTGAATCACCCGGTCGCCAGAGCGGTGTTGTAACCACTACGCTAGCGCGGCTCCCAACAGTAGTTATATATAGCATGCTGTCTTCGTGGCAGAACTGGTATGAGTTCATTTTCGTTGTTTTCTGGCTACCACTCTATGACACTTCACTCGCTCCACAACCTCTTGTCACTCTGTGACATCTCACACGCTGCATTACCTCTTGCCTTCCTGTGACATTCCACTCGCTTTACTACCTCGTGCCACCTTGTGACATTCTACCTGCTGCGCTACCTCTTGCCACCTTGTGACATTCTACCCGCTGCGCTACCTCTTGCCGCTCTGTGACATTCCGCCCACTCCGTTTACCTCTTACCACTCTGTGACATTCCACACTCTGCATTACCTCTTGCCACTCTGTGACATTCCACATTATGCATTACCTCTTGCCAATCTGTGACATTCTACCCGCTCCACTACCTCCTGCCGCTCTGTGACATTACACTTGCTCCACTACCTCTTGCCACTCTGTGACATTCCAAACGCTGCATTACCTCTTGCCAATCTGTGACATTCAAGCCGCTGCATTATCTTTTGCCACCCTGTGACATTCTACACGCTTCACTACCTCTTGCCACTCTGTGACATACCACACGCTGCATTACCTCTTGCTACTCTGTGACATTCGACCTGCTCCACTACCTCTTGTCACTCTTTGACATTCCACCCGCTCCACTCCATCTTTCCACTCTCTGACATCCCACCCGTTTCACTACATCTTCCACTCTGTGACATGCCACTAGTTTCCCTACCTCTTGCCACTCTGTGACATTCCACTCGCAATACTTCCTCTTGCCACTCTGTTACATGCCACTCGTTCCCTACCTCTTGCCACTCTGTGACATGCCAGTCGTTCCACTACCTCTTGCCACTCTGTGACATTCCACTCGCAATACTTCCTCTTGCCGCTCTGTGACATGCCACTCGTTCCCCTACCTCTTGCCACTCTGTGACATTCCACTCACAATACTTCCTCTGGCCATTCTGTGACATTCCACTCACTCTACTACCTCTTGCCGCTCTGTGATATTCCACTCTCTCCACTACCTCTTGCCGCTCTGTGACATTCCACTCACTCTACTACCTCTTGTCGCTCTGTGACATTCCACTCACTTCACTACCTCTTGCCGCTCTGTGACATTCCACTCGCTCCACTACATCTTGCCACTTTTTGACATTCCACACCTTCCACTACCTTTTCGTCCATATAAACTATGAGTAAGTGATAATGACGCATGTCGGCTGAGACTGGCTGCTTTTTTAATTTTTCACCATATGTTCAACAAAGTTGTAGGGACAGACAGTGATATCAAAATAAGAATACAAAAAGCAAGACTAGCTTTCATTGCACTGGGAAATATTTGGAGATCAAGAGAAATCGTGTCCAACACAAAAATAAGAATCTTCACCTCAAATGTCAAGTCAGTACTATTATATACTTCTGAAACATGGAGAACAACAAAGACAACAACCAAAAAGCCACAGACTTTCATAAATGGGTGCTTGCTTAGAATAGAAGGATTAAAATGGTATGACAAGGTTACCAACAAGGGAACTGAGGACAAGAACTAGACAAGTGCCAGTGGAACAAGAAATGAGAAGAAGACGATGGCGATGGATAGGACACACACTGAGGAAACCTGTTGATAGCATTACAAGGCAGTCCGTGTTCTGGAACCCCCGGGGCAAAAGAGGCAGAGGTAGACCAAGAAGCACATGGAGAAAAGAGCTTGAAATAAAGGTGAAAATGATGAGGAAAACGTAACAGGAGGACTAGGCAAATGTTTGTTGAAAGCCTATGCTCCTTTGGAGCAGAGGGTAATGATGATGATGATGATATATTCATACTTTCCTCATTTTTGTGTCTCATCGTTCGATCATACTTTCCATATATCTTCTTCTTCTTCTTTGATCCTTAGCCGCCGACCGTCAAAGCAGTCAGTGGCCATCACGCCTGGTGGCGTCCTGTAGGGCAACAACAAATTGACTCCACTCTGCTCGGTCGGTGGCCATCCTTCGTACAGTGCCCCAACTCTGGTTCATTCTTTGCATCTCAGCCTCCACAGTCCTCCACCAGGTTGTTTTTGGTCGGCCTCTCTTTCGTTTTCCTTCAGGGGTCCAAAGCATATCTGTTCTTGTGATGGCATCGGGGTCTCTTCTGAAGACATGGCCAACCCAGCTCCAGCGTCTGCCAGCTATGATGGTGTGCATGTCCTCTTGCTTGCTACGAGTAAGCAGATCTTGGTTAGTGATAGTATTCGGCCAAAAGATTCGGTGAATCTTTCTTAGGCATGTTGTGTGAAAAGAGGACAATTTCGACATTTCCTTCTCTGTAACTCTCCAGCATTCCGCACCATAGAGAAGCACAGAAAGCACACAGCTCTGATATAATCTTAATTTTGTGCTTGTGCTGTATTGGGAGGACTTCCAGATGTTGTTTAGGCTAAAGAAGGCTGTTCTTGCCTTATTCATTCTGATGCTGATGTCTTTGCCTGCCCCGCCGTCTGGTGTTACTATGCTTCCTAGGTATGTGAAGGTATCTGTCTGTACCAGTTGCTGATTCCTTACTGATATGGGCTCAGGGTTGCTCACATTGAGCGTCATGACCTCAGACTTCTTTAAATTGATGTTTTCATATATAGGTCCCTCATATTCTTCGTATTTCTATGTCTATGCAAGCGATAATACTCTCCAAATATATGCCTAACCATATGTTCCAAGTATCCATATTTGTGTGTCTAACCGTACGATCATCATCATTATCATTATTATCATCATTTTTATTTGCTACCACTGTAATTAGTTCACCGCCCCCCCCCCTTTCCACAATATGTTTGCAACAAGCATTTCACGCTCTCGCGCCAGTTGTTTTTGTGTCAATTTGTTTAACCTGATGAGATAGCCAGCCACATCCACAACCCCATATTAGTCTCCGTGTTCGACATGCCAGGGGGTGCAGTAGTCCTATTAGGTGTTTGTCTTTTCATAGACCCCGGGAAACTACACGATCAGGTCTAACCCTAGGATCATACTCTCCCTATTTCTGTGTCTAATTATACCTTTATATTCTAGATATGTGTCTATCAAAACGTTAATGATGTCCCTATTTTCCAAACCACACATTAATATTCTCTCTATTTCTACGTCAAAACGACAAGTTAATATTCTCTCTATTTCTACGTCCAACCACAAGTTAATATTATCCCTGTTTTTATGTCCAACCAACCACACGTTAATTTTCTCCCTATTTCTACGTCCAAACAACACGTTAATATTCTCCGTATTTCTACGTCCAAACCATACGTTAATATTCTGCCTATTCCTATGTCCAACCACACGTTAATAGTCTTGCAATGGTCCTATTAAGGGAACCAAAATTTAAAAATAAAACACGCTAACACTCTCCCTGTTTCTATGTCTAACCACTCGTTAATATTTTCCCTATTTCTATGTTCAACCGCAAGTTAATATTTTTCTATTTTTATGTCCAACAATACGTTAATATTCTCATTATTTCTATGTCCAACCACTCGATATTATTCTCACTGTTTCTATGTCTAACTACACGATAATATTATTCTTATTTGTACGCTCAACCACACGATAATATTCTCACTATTTTTATGTCCAACTACACGATAATCTTCTCACTATTTCTATGTCCAACTAAACCATAATATTATTCTTATAATCTTATTATTTCTACGCTCAACCACACGATAATATTCTCATTATTTCTTTGTACAACACTCGATAATATTCTCACTGTTTCTATGCCCAACTACATGTCGTAAATTTTAGATAGGTTAGAAGATATTAATGGTTCCTTCTGAGCAGAGGTGATAGTGGTACACGTGTGAGAATAAAGGTGTAAGAAATAGATTTCACGAGTGAATAGTTTAAGGAAAAGATCTGTCTCTGGAATGAGCAGTTTCTCTAGTCCAGCCTATCTATACGACTAAATTTTAGTATAAGACAATCTAGTACCTCCTTATATCTAGAACTATAAGTTAAACTAAACACAAACACACAATTATGTGACAACAAGACACACAAACGTGAAAAACTATGGTTAATTGGTATGGGTCTGACCAACACACAAAGTTAAGTTCTTTTTGTTGTTTATTATCATTAAACTTTACAACATCATATAGAGAAATCAATAAAATCATGTTTACAGACATAGGAAAATAACCTAATAAGTGCCCTCCCCCTTGTTGAGAAAGGACCCTTAAAAGAAGTTAATAACCCAATGGTCAAAGATTAGTTCTCGGTTACATAATAGACTGTGAAAAACAAGTTCCCACTAAATTACTACTCAGTAAAGTACACAAGTTTAGCGAAATAAAAAAAAGAAATTAGTACAATGCTTGTAACAAAGGAAAATATTCTCTCTCTCTCTCTCTCTCTCTCTGTCATACGTGGCCACAAACAATCTCGCTTACCCAATCGGGGTGTTGATATCCCTTGAAAAAAAGCAATAGTTCCTGAACCTATACTGGGACCCAAGATGCATCAAAAGGAATGCAGTAAGCGACCCATAGCTTGACTGCCTGCGTCAGGGTCAGCAAACCAGAGCTGACCAAGACCCTACTTCACCTCGACGTGGTGGTCCTGGAAACAGGCTGCATCACTGCAGTCTGGCTGAGGAGTAGGGATCGAAGAGGGAAGGCAAACCCGGTCCCCAAAAATGTCGTGCGGAAGTCGGATGTGTCGGCCGAAAGGTGCAAATACCGCAGCTTCGCTGTAAACGGACACAACGCAACCAACGTCCTTTTCAGGATGAACGAGGAAGAAGAAGAAGAAGAACCTATACTGTCAGGTGGGTTGTCAAATTAGCCCCAGTCCAGCCTTTGTACCGAATAATAATTACAAGGTGGACGCCAAATTTGGTGGTTTAATTTTCCCTGGATGAAAGAAAGGTCACCGCGGATAGTTATTGAAGCATGACGTGCTCTAGACGTTCACAGTTGCAAAAGGAGAAAATTATTCCATTATTGCGAAACATCTGGTTGCTAAGAAAAATGTTACAATATGAAAAAAAAATGATGATGGTAAATCCATCGGCTGGCTCTATGGTGAGTGCCGATTTTGAAACAGCGTAATTTTTCTGGATCACTCCGTTGTTACGGCTGTCAAAGTCAGGAATATATGTTCTTTCGTATGCCCTGTGGGCTGGAAAAATTGAATAAATTCCAGTTAAGATTTAATATTGATGTTTATTTGTCTCTTTGGCCCAACCGGTTCACGAAGGAACTTGGGACTTGTAAGCCACGAAGAAGACACCATTAATCCTTCTCTGAATGAAGAAAGAGGACCGAACTGGCCCAAAAAGTCAAATACCCAAATTATGACCTCTGGCCGCTGGTTTTTGTGATCAGGTACTATTTAGGAAGAAAATAACATTTATGAAAAAAAAAATGAAATGCTACTATCCTATCCACACGTACGTTTTCCGCTAAGGCATGTAGGGAAAAAAAGGTATGCGCCCTCCCCCGTTATTGCCCGCGAGGAAATAAACAGCGCACAAAGTCAATTATTATTTAATTTATCCATACGCGCACTTTAACAAAACTCGCCTGTCACTACTAGCTATTTGATTGTCGGCGTCTGTTGTTTTGTCACATGCTATTAACACTAGTCACTTATATAATTTCACTCAATGAAATATAATGCGAATTCTATTCTGTCATTCATCCGTCACGCGTAATAATCCCAGTCAGCTAAACCGTATCTTCTTGTGTAAGAAAGTGGGGTGATGGAATTTACATTAAACTGAACAACTGGCAAGAAAATATCTACGCGTTAAGTTATTTCTCTAGTTTTAATGCTAGGGAATCACAGTGAATTAAAATGGTAAACTTAACACATTTTAACACTTAAGCACAATTTCTATTACCACAAGTCAGAAAATGAAATCCCCACGAGACAATTTAACACATTTAGCGAAGAATGGTTCTAGTCTGGCGTGTTTAGATTATCCAAAAATTTCTGAGCGACTCTGATAACTAATCTGGAGAGAACGCAGTATATATATACAGATCAAGGTGTTATTATCTCTAGAGGATGTTATAATTCTTACATTCTGCATAGCAGAGAAATCAGGAAACTGCGTTTCCTGGATGAAAGGTTTTATTCGTTCGCTCTACTCAGCGATGTTGATCAACATCAGAAGACTTGACGGTGCAACGGGCCTCTCTTAGATTTCGACCCCTTTCGCAGATCAAAGAATTTATCTCTCCCTGAACGTACGAACATCAAAGGTGATCGGGAAAATATTATCGCCCCTGTATCTCTTCAAACAGTCCGTTGTTTCCATGTGCATCTGTCTAATGACCGATAATTGGCAAATCAGCTCGCGTGAGAAACTCAGGTAAGCAAACGTGATTCGCTCCCCTGTTAAGACTGGCAGGTTGTGAAAAGTTGGTAAACAACTCTGTTGTTACTTGTATGTTCCCAGAAAAATGGCGTGGATTCAAAAGTGAGTCATACAGAAAATTGCATGGTTTGGCTTCTCAAATGGTAGACACTAAATGGGAAAGCAAAGGCTGTCAGATTACTGTAAGCTATATCTCCATTATACGTCCAACTACACGATAATATTCTCACTATTTTTATGTCCAACTACGCGATAATATTCTTCTTATTTCTACGCCCAACCACACAATAATATTCTCGCTATTTCTATGTCCAACATACGTTTATACTCCCTCCATTTATGTGCCTACTATATGTTCATACTCTCATTATTTCGTATGTATGTGAATGCATAATGTGTGCTGGCGACGAATAGGACACACATCAAAGAAACCTGTTGATGGCATTACAAGTCAGTCCTTGTTCTAGGATTCTCGGGGTAGAAGAAGCTGAGGTGGACCCAACAAAACAAAGCAAAATAAAATAAAAAACACATGGAAGAGAGAACTAACAAGAAATAAAAATGACGAGGAAGTCACGGAAAGACCTGGAGCTGATGACCCAGAACACGATGACCTGGTATTGGTTTGTTGAAGACATAAACTTCTTGAGGAGTTAAAAGGTGATGATGATGATATGAATACGCTGAAGACTGTGTAGTAAAACTTAAGGCTAATAGTAAGCTAAACACAGACACTGAATAACTTCTTCTTCTTGGATACTTAGCCCTTGACTGACAAAGCAGTCAGTGGCCATCACGCCTAGTGGCGTCTTGTAGAGAGCAACAAACTGTCCACATTTTGCTCGGTCGGTGGCCAGCCTTCGTGCTGGGCCCCCAACTCTGGTTCATGTTTTGAATCTCAGCTTCCACTGTTCTCCACCAGGTTGTCTTTGGTCTGCCTCTCTTTCTCCGTCCTTCTAAGGTCCATAGCATAGCAGTTCTGGTAATGGTGTCAGGGTCCCTGACATGACCAACCCAGTTCCAGCGTTTGACTGCAGTGATGGCGTACATGCCTTTTTGATTGCACCGTGTAAGCAGTTCCTGGCTGGAGATGGTATTCGGCCACAAAATTCGAAGAATTCTTTTAGGCAGGTTGTGTGGAAAGAGGATAATTTGAATATTTCCTTTTCTATTACTTTCCAGCACTCCGCGCCATACAAAAGTACAGAAAGTACGCAACTCTCGTATAACCTTAGTTTGGTGTTTGTGCTGTACTGAGAAGATTTTCAAATGTTGTTTGGGTTGGCGAAGGCTACTCTGGCTTTGTTCATTCTGTTACTTGTGTCTTTACTTGTTCCGCCGTCTGGTGTTATTTTGTTTCTTTTCCTAGATATGTAAATATACCTGCTCGTTCCAGCTTTTGGTTCCCTATTTTTATGGACTCAGGAACTAAATAAGATACTCTGCTACAATCATGCTACCTTGTAATGTTTTCCCGATATATTTATGATGAACTTAAAATGTCATATTTATAACGCTGTATAATTTACTACGCGCCAGACAGCCGCGTTGTTACTCAAAGCTTTGGCCCTCAGTAACCAATTACTTCTAAAACACCCTTGTTCTGGTCCCCAGGACAGTCCAACAGACCTGTTAAACCGTGAAAGGGTCTCTTATTAGATTGACTAATCATTGGAGGGCTTAATTATTAAATCCACCAATCAAATTTGGCTCGAAGAATTATCCTGCCAACCAAATGTCGACTTGGGTAATTGAATGAACCAGTCAGAAACCGGTTTGCACTTGTCTCATATCCGTATGCGATACCTCGAAATATTCAGTACTTTGGTAAAATCATTCAGAGATGACCAAAATGAAGTTTTCATTACGATTCAGGGTTTTAAGTGACCCCAAACTTTATTTGATTCATTTCGAGCTGTCCTGAAAAGCTGGTGTCTTTTGAAGGAGAATTAAGACAATTTAATTACTGATATTAAACCGTCAAGATGCAAATTTGGTGGAAGTTTTCATTCAAGATACCGGGGAAGAAGGAAACAAAATTGCTGATGACTAAACGCGAAGCAGCCTACACTTCGACAGACGTGCCTAAACATGAGAGAAAAGAGTAGAAGGCATGGCCATCAGGCGGTTCATTCACGTTGATGTTCACTCAATATAGAGTAGGCAGCAAGTGATGCATCGGATTCCCTTGTAGGAAGTCAGCATTAAAGCATGCATGTGCTCCTGCAACAGGGGTGTATGTAGCAGTTTGTTTTATATGATGGGATTGTCAGTCTCATGCACAACATCATATCGGTGGCCTCTTACGACGATCAAACCAAGCTGTTGTATCTGTCTCTACATATTAGAGAGAAACAGAGAGAGATCGTTGAGGTAATAACTATCTACATGACAAAGATTTGACACAAGTAATTTTGTTAAAGCTTGCAGATTAAGAATCGGTACCTTTGGTGATTAGCAGCGGTACTTCGCGTCTGCCTGACAAAGCAATAAGCGTTGGAACACAAATATGTTTGACAACACACAAATGCAGAAGCATTTATTTTAAAAACAACTAATTTTAAGTCACCATTTTAATCACATGAATATATCTTCCCAGTCACGGTATTAAAAAAAGAAAGAAAAAAAACATTCGAGAAGACTTCGACGTGAATCAGCAAGCCAGTAAAGATCCCCTGTGAATCGAAGGGATGTGAGAGACTATTCTGTTTCGCTTTTGTCGCATCCGGTTTATAAATTTCCCGGCCACTTCAAAACGACGGTCAGGACTGGGTAATCTCCTGAGCGTTAAGTGGCAACTCTGTAGACAACACCAGCCGTGATCGGTTGTAGAAACTAGGGACTCCAGAAGTCGTCCACTTCAGTTAGTCAGCGTTATCAAACTGTTGACAAATAGCGACCACATGGCCCACGATGAGTTCTTTCTGGACGCAGACGAGATTTTTCTGTCGGCTGGTCGATTCCGGATCACGTGACAGCAGAAGTAAACACAGACAAGTGTGAAAAATGCGAGTCTCTTCGCTTAATGGTTGAGATGTCTGAATTAATATCGTCAAACCGAATGAATAAAGAGGCGATCTGATCTTTGCCATCTTTATTCTCTGGGTATCTTGATCCGGTTCTTTCTCTTCGTCATCAAGAATCGTCGTTGTCACTGTCGTCTTTAAATTCCTTGTTAGCCCTAAGTAATCTTGGTTATGACATTTACATTTTCTTCAATGTCTAAAACGTTTTCTGTACAATTGTCTACTTGTGGTTCTTTTTGATTTGTACATACATGCACACATACACAATATATACTTAATTTTTTAAGGGGGATTGTATTTCACGTTGTTCATATCTTCGGGGGGTGGGGATTTTAAATAAATGGCCATAAACTAAACACCAGAGGCAACCAAGAATTTGTTGCATGCTATAAAATTATATGTTGGGCCAGGCAGATCTCACGCCGTACTGTTACGTTAATGTACCACACAGGTTTATGGGAAGTTTATTCATTTCACTGTTTGTTTCCATTAAATAAATTATTGGAATTAATTTGTGAACTATTAAATAATTTAAATATTACTAAAGTGGGCAAACTCATCACGGAATATATATATATATATAGTAATATATATATATATATATTTTTATATATATATATTATATATATATATATATATATATATATATATATATATATATGCCTCATCATCAATTATTGTAGGATCTATTATAGAGTTTGTCACATAATATTTGTGAATTCAGAAACTGACTACAACGGATGGAGATTTTTAGTCTCAGTCATATTTCTATTTATTTCGTCCTCAGTTTATTAGCTCAATTGTTCTGTATCTACGCTATGCAGTGAACATCGTCGCCCTTCAGTGCCTGTGGAGTATAGGCCTTCGACTAATTCACACCAAGTCTTCCTGTGATGTGCCATCCATTTAAGTTCTTTCCATCACCGTCTTTGTCTGTTTTAGGTCTGTCTCCGCTTCTCGTCTGCACGTGTTTTGTACCCTCTTATTTCTGTTACCTTGGGGATAAAAGAATAAAGAATGCTTGTTAACGTTTAGGTGGTGCAGTGTGTAGAGATAAAAGACATTGATGATCCATTGCAGGCGACCTTCGATTTGAAAAATAGCAGCTGATGATGATTATGATGATGAATTTAAACTTCTTCCACAAACCACTGCATTTTTTCTTCAGCCTCTTTTTTTCACCAGAGCTGCAGCTATATCGGTACATGTCAGGTACTATTTAAAGCCCGGTACTATACGGACCACCAGGCCGCACTATGAAAGATCACGTGGAACGAATTTCTCGAAGGCGCGCACGTAAGATATTTTGTACAGGTCAGTGCTCACACGTGGTGGAAAGATGTGTCAAAAATACATTTCCCTCTGACAGACGAAGATACAAAGTAGATAAGTATGCATCTCAATGTTACATTTTTACAAGAACAGACTACCAGGTAGTTTCGGTCCAACACCATCTACGGCACAGAGCAATATAAGGAATAAGGAAACAGGACAAATGATAATAAAAGATGGAAACGTACTACAATCAGTCAATAATATCTTGCTCCCAAGAAACAAAAGCCATCCACTAAGTAATGCCAAGTCCTAAAGTCGCGTGCCTTCAGCTCAAAGTCTCATCATGTCTCCTTTAACATTTTAACTTGTCTCTAGTTCTCTTCTCCATGTGGTCTGTGAAAAATAGGACTTCTGTTTTAGTGTCTTCTTCTGTTATCGGCGTCTGTGGCCTAATGGATATGAACGCAGTTTCATAATCCAGATATACCTGGTTCGAAACCTGCTGCAGGCGGTTTGGTAGCAGATCGCTTTGTGTGGATTTTTAACAATGGTATAAGCGCCGTACCGTTCAGAAAGCAATGGCAAACTACTGAACGTAAAAATTGCCTAGAAAAATCACAAAACAGCCAATAAAAGCTGGGGTTGATTGCCACGTCCTGTAAAGGATAAGCAACTAACTTTCTGTTATCAGGACTTAGCTGCAACCGTTTTCATTGCGATTACTGCTGTCACAAATTTGCTTGAATACTTCCTTGCTGTTTTATGACAGTTGTTTCTCTTAACTAATGCTAGTTTCGGCAAAATTACTCTATACCAACTTGCAGCTACATTAGCTACTAACACACTCCGAGCATTTCTCGGAAACTCTGGGGAGACAAAGAAATAACAGAACTATTGTTTCGTTAATAAATTCAAACATATCGCACTGAAACAAATCCAAACATTTACCAATGAAGCACATCCAAAGATATCCCACTGAAACACATCCAAAGATATGCCACTGAAACACATCCAAAGATATACCACTGAAACACATCCAAAGATATACCACTGAAACACATCCAAAGATATACCACTGAAACACATCCAAAGATATACCACTGAAACACATCCAAAGATATACCACTGAAACACATCCAAAGATATCCCACTGAAACACATCCAAAGATATACCACTGAAACACATCCAAAGATATGCCACTGAAACAAACCACTCATAGCGTTCACAAAGACACTGTGCTAAACAACCATCACTTCTCAAACTCAACCCGTAGACGACATATCAGAGTGCATAAGTGTTTCATTGTAGAGGACACGGGGACGCCACTGCATGTTGCCCCCATTTTTGGAAATATTCGCCAAAAGCATTTGATGCGTTCTCGCTGTAGTGGGTTCTGTAGCAATTTTTTTTATATTCTAAATATCTTAGGCCCCCCGTGTAACCTTCATTAATGCCTATTGTGACTTTGCTGACTATTGAACTTCTGACTCATTGATTTTCTTGTTAGAACTGGCCAGAGGATACAGACCTGTGGCAGAAGCTATAGGATGGCCGCTTGGACCTGGAGACGATTATGGAATTCGTCTTGACGACAGGCCTGCGGAGCTATGAAAACATTCATCTAAACGCAGACAAAAAAGGAGGGAGGGGGGGGGGGGGGGGGGGGGGAGGGGGGGAGATCTGGGGGGGGGGGGAAGTGGGTGGGAGTTCTCGCTTTCTGGAATTGTATAATGTTTGATTGTTTCATGTTTCTATTTAAATAAAAAAGAAATCTTCACCTGAATGTTATATTAACAACCAAGGATCTCTCCATGCAACAGGCACACAACTGCAGGTGAGCCTGAACTGTAGATGTACTGTAAAAGTTGATATGTCATTCCTCGTTGTGCGAAATACAACTGTTAAGGAAATAGGAAGAAGGATGAACACTGAACAAACAACGGAGAGACACTACGACAAAGCTAGCAATGCGACGTAGAGTAAAAGGTGTCAGTGAGACAAGATGAAGGAATAATAACGGGCACTGCTGAGCAGAAAGCAACAGGAATTGAAACAGCAACAGGAAGTGAAACGTAGAAACTGTTATATCGGGCCATACGTGTGTTTTGTTTTGTTTGAAACTCATTACCGTGCCACTGCGGTAAGTTTTTTTTTCTTTGTTTCTAAACAAATTCTAATTTGTATTTGTTACTTAATAATTACTTTTTTCACGTATTTGCTGTGTCCCTGTCATTTCCTCATAATCTTTCTATATTTAAACGCTTTTTCTTGTTTGTGACTGTAGCTGACGGAAAAAATTCCCGAAATGTCTCGTGCTTCTAGTGTTTTGTCAATTTGTAAAAAATTACTCCAATATCTTTTTAAAAAGTTTTAGATAAATTAAGCAATTGACCAATGAACATAAGCGAGCAAATGGCACTTATTTCATGAATGATAGTGAAAAGATTTATTTTAAGACTGTATCGCGAAAAGAAATAATGTCTAAATATTTCTTTTTTGCTAAAGCCATATGCACAAATACAAGCACACTACAGATCCATGTGCAGACGCGAGAAGACAGGCGGCCAACAACAACGACTTTACAAGACAAACAAAAGAGGACAGCGAGCTCTGACGTCCCAAACACACAACGTTTGGCTTGGATATTAGTCCAACTTTGTTTGCCAGAACACTGCAAATCCAGTGTCCAAACAGATCCCTGATCCCAGGGGCTGGGCAAGGTCCACGTGCATCTGAACTCATGACTCAAATAGCAACTTCCGCTCGACGACAAGAGTGTTTTAACGGAACAATGATTACTGAATGGACATAAACAAACGTCGAGAATTTATGTAACCAGTGGTCTGGATAGATGAGAAGTGACAGATGAAATAGAAAATTACAAAAGAGACGGGCAGACATAAATAAGGATAAATTGATAGGTAGGTAAGTAGGTAGGTAGGTAGGTATGAACGAAGGAACGAACGAAAGAACGAACAAACATTCTTTTCAAAGGGTGAAGCATTGGGTGCGCAGGTCCGTATAACATTAATTAAGCATTAATTTAGAGGCATACAACGTTATAAAGGTAATATCCATTTATAGTATCAAATCATAATCAAAATTAAGTACGAGTATATTTACAAAAAACAAAAAAGAACGTATTCAAATCTCTCTCTTCCCCCCCCCCCATACCCCCTCCCCCCCCTCAAACCCCCCCCCCCCCCCCCCCCCCCCCCCCCCCCCCCCCCCCCCCCCCCACCCCCCCCCCCCCCCCCCCCCCCCCAATTAAAAAAAAAGCCATCTACACCCGGAGCTCTGCCAAGCTTCAACTATGGTTTTCCTTTCCATGCTCCCGCCAAACTTGTTCTCACATGACTATGTCATATGATCGCATCACAATATCAATTTATCTAAAATTATATTCTACGTTCAAACGTTTAAAACGTTTTTCTGACAACTAAGAAAATAAAGCGGTAAATTAAGCGGTTATACTGCATTCTCGTGAGCCATAAGTGTGGTTAATTTTACATCAGTGATTTTTGTGAGAGAAGGATTAGCGTACCCAATAACTCCGTGAGTAGCCTATGCCTATTACATTTAGTATAGAGCTGGAAGAATAGGGTATATATAGATATTTATATCTGTTTGTTCTTTAGAGCAACTAGGACTCTAAGATACTGATTAAATGGCGCTGTGTATAATATTTCATCATAGATAGAAGTGTTTTATTTACTTTTTCTCTCGCGTATGATGTAATTAGTAATTAGTGGGAGTATGAAGGCATTATTGTTGACTGAGATATGTTTATTGTTGATTACACATACATACAAACACCATACAAACACCACACAACAGCCACACACACACAACACACACACACATGGACACATAGGCACATCTATTAGCATATTTTCACACATGTGTAACACCACACACACAACACACACACACATGGACATATAAGCGCATATACTTGCAAGTTTTCACACATATGTATGTATTATTACGTAGATGATGTTTGTCCATTAGAAAGATGCAAGTTTATTTTGTTTCATTTTATTTCAGAGAGTCCAGCAGTCTGTGCTGGGTTATATGGTGTTAAGTAGAGAATACCTAAATATCTAGGTTATACGGTGTTGCTTAGGAATTACCTACAAAAAGTAAACTTGTGGACAACATTGTTTTCTGTATGATTCATATACTACCTGATAGGGTTTCATTAATAAAAGTGGGACCCCTGTCATCAAGAGTTTTTCTGTGACTGCGGAACGTGTGTGAAAGTAGGCCAGAGAGAGTGACGACAACATTACACACGAATTCTTATTCTTCTTCACACATCGTCTTCGCACGGTCACATATACAACAATCTTACAATAACACATAACTTATAACTAATAACTTTTAATTTGAAAACAATAACACTCAAAACAGAAAAATCATCATCGTCTTCATGTTCGCTCCTTACGGAGCATGGTGCCAGCACTGAAGCTGGTCCTCCTTGCCGGAATCCTGCATCAAGCATTCACATGCTCTTGTAGCGATGGCTTCTTTAGCTATTTGTTTTAACACAATAAGATTGCCAGCCTCACGGACAACCTCAAATTAGTCGCCTTCTACGACATGCCTGAGGAACAGTGGTTCTATTCTTTATTTGTCTCATCAGAGACCTCCAAGAATTAAACATGGTCTTGATTAATCGCAATATAACATTATATCTCATGGGCTGTCGTGTGGTGGTTAAGAGTTGGTCTGATGTAAGACAATTCTGAGTGAGATACGTGATAGTTAGAGTCACGAATGTGAATAGAGAGTGGGGGTTTGACCTCAGGAGAGAATATATATATATATATATATATATGCGTTAAATCATCTCTTTCCTGCCACACTCGCAACACTGTTAAAATGTCATAAAGGCACTCTTCCACCCCGAAATATGATAAATATTGCAGTAAGGACAGGGCAGGTCACCATTCAAGTGACAGGTGAAATAGAAAGTAATTCTCACCGCTTAAAACATATGTATTTATTGATGTTAGCCATTATTTAGAAAGAACACACTAGATATAGTTATACCTAAATTATCAAAAGAATAAATTAATAAACGTGAGAAATAAGCAATTAAAAAAAAAAAAAAAACACATCTCAAAACTAAACTAGCAGAATTTAGTCCCAGGTGCTCTATAGAAGGAATCCAATTCTGTTTCTTTAACTAACTCCAGAGGGGTATACACCTCTCTAGTTGGAAATCACCGCACAATAAAAAAAAACAACTATATATTTATATATGTGTGTGTGTGTGTGTTTGTGTGTGTGTGTGTATGTGTGTGTGTGTGTGTGTGTGTGTGTGTGTGTAATAGGTCGTGCTGGCAGTTGCTGTGGTTTGGAAGATTCGTCTACTTGTACAGCGTCGCTGCTTGCTTGTGACTTCTGCTTGTCAGTGCATGCAGCTGTCGACTTTGGAGGGGGATTGCTTCTAACGTGTTTTATACTCGTTTTATGTTGACGGTGGCTTACATTCCCCACAATCTGCTTTAGATGAGTTTCATCTTCTGAACACCGATGTGTATTCCCTCCTATCTGCTTAGGACGAGTTTCCTCCCCTAAACGCCTTACATTTTTGGCCGCCAATGCCGCATACATAGACTGCTTCCATGCCCTGGACAGATGGTTTGCTATCAAACTCTACTTGCTCGTTCCTTGCCAGACTCCTGAATCCCTTCCTGAAGATCTTGGTCTGATGTACGAATACATCAATACCCCCATCATCTGGTGTAATAAACCCCCATCCCGTCGACACTATACCACTTGCAAACCCCTTGTCGCCTTGTCGGTGCAACTGCGTTTGTTGGTACTGTCAGCTCACAGCTTTCCTTGTCAACAGCCTGACTCTCACATACAAGAAGGTCTAGTTGAGGTTCCTGCTCACACACCCCCTCCTCGTGCTTTGGCTGTTTCCACGGTTGGCATGGTGCTTTCTTTTTTTGCACCTCCTCTTGTACTGGCGAAATGGTCTGTGATAGCTGTGCTAGATGGGGCTTTAGGAGAGATACTTCGGCTTCGAGTGCGTCCTTTTCAATGTGGGCTTCTACACTGGCTACCTGCACCAGTGTATCAGGCTTCTTGCCTTCCAATAAAACAGCTATTCTCTAGGCCCCTGACTCATGGCCTGGAAATTCCTAGTCATCTCATTGACTAGTTGTATTTCACTGTAGGCTTCTTCTATTATTTCAAACAACTTCTCGGGGCTGGCCTTGGCTCCGCCACGTATCCGTAGTTCTCTAGAAACCACTGGGGTAACATTATTCCAGATAACGTCTGCCTTGTCTTCTGCAGTAAAGGGCGCTACCTTCCACGCGGCATCTACGTCTTTCACAAACTCTTGCCAAGTGGGACTTGCCTTTCCGCCAAATCGCCTTACCTCCGGCACCGTCACGTATACTACCTTCACAGGCGCATTGCTCTGACACTCACTTTGCATTACAGATGCACCCATCTCTGGTATTGAATCTGCATCCTCGCGCTCCCCTCTGCTTGGAACACGTGTACTCCTTGAAGCCATCTTGCTGCAAGAATGCACTGCTGTGTGTTTACAATATTTGCTCGTTTGCTGTTGGCTCGGTGTCACTGTATGCCTATCCTGCCGACGACGCCAATTGTGATAGGGTGAGCGAGATGATGATGATGCTGTTGTGATATGTGATCACTTTCTTGCACACTCGCAACTGACCCGATCAACAATAAAACTCTGATTCTAAGGCAGGGGCTGTATTTATTCATACAACCCTGTCAGTGACCCTAACCCACAAAGCAAACTAATGAACAAACATTAAACCAGTAAGCAAACAAACAAAACACCCAGCCAGTGCTCAATTGCTAATCTGAAACGCAAACAAAGCACCGACTAGTTAAAATCATAATAGTTAAATAATGAGAAACACCATGCTCTCACCTGTCAAACTGTCCTTCTTCCACGCTACCTGAAACATTCAACTATCATGCACACACACTCAGCCCATGCATGTCGTCTAATCAGACTAGTATGGTGTTGTGCATGAGGCTGGCGATCTCACCATGTAACACAGATTGCTACCGAAACCACTACTGCAAAAGCATCTGAAAGCTTTGTGCGGTCTCCACGCGGAGGCCAGCCACACTGGTGGCCATATGCTCCATAAAGAGCGAGAAGCAACATAATTTGTTCCCAAGTGGGCACACGGGCTCTCATAAATTACCCGACACATAACAATAACTAAATAATAATGAAATATGCTTAAAATAATATTAAACAACGAATACTCTCATTAATGAGCATAAACCACCACCTCGCAACTGATCCATCTCAATATCCGTCCCTGCACTCTGAAGCATGTCGCATATGCCGACTGATGAGATTGGGAATTCATCATATAAAACACATTGTTACAGAAACAAACCACTGCCATAGCATATAAATGTTTCGTGCAGGCTTCTGTTGGATTTAGCCGCGCTGGTGTCGCCCTGCTCCGCAAGGAGCAAACAGGAACGTTTATGTCTCAAATGTGCTCCACGTACCAAAAGTAGGGGTATCATATTTACAAGACATATTAATGACTAGAACTAAATACATTACTAGGCCTATAACACGTGGCTGCCATCTTGCGAGGACAGCATACAGCCACGCTAACAACCCAGCTAAGCTGCGTGATTGTACAGTCTGTAGTAACCTTACATTATAATACTAAATGTTATAGAAATAATGGCTTAGCAAAGCTATTTAAAGCAGTACAGATAACCAATAGAGATTTTACACTGTATAAAGGACTATGAAACTAAGAAAGCTAACACCAATTAGCTATAGCAGATCTTACTAATACTTACACCACATTATCAGTCTAACATTACTGAAGAAGCACAGGACTTTATTCTAGTAAGCTGTAACATATTAATAAATTGCAGCACTCACCAAGCTAAAATAAACTATTTTGGCATCAGCACCGTAGTTAATAAATACTCGTATAACAATATAAATCGCGCCACAATTAAATATTATTCAAACCGACGTGTCGGATTTACATAAGATCATTGAAGGTTTCCTTACCCCCAAACAATATGGAAATACTTAACCATTAATTTCATTTACACAAATGTAATAACCGAATATGTTAGTTCTAGTACCAGCCACGTGTTATATTTCCTGAACATGGACCATATGCTCCAGCCACGCCATGTCTGAATAAATTTAGATCTGAAACCAACCGCACGCGAAATACAAATAACATTGAATTAAGTATATAATTATTTAAAATACTACGGCACTAAGATGGTGATCCCATATCATTTTTAACACTATAAAGACTTTAGAATGTTGGAGAATAATATTATATCTACTCACAAGTCCTAGGCATGTTCAACTAGGCATGTTCTTGAACTAGGCTTTAACAGCGACTTGCCCCAGCGTCTAACGTGGAAATAACAGAGGATTTTATATATGACACCGCCATCTTGTCATCGCCATTTTTCAAGGGATAATGGTCATGAAATCTAAAATCATGGGATCATGAGCAGGAATGTTGTTACGTGCAGTCTTTGATATCTTACAATATTATACATTGGTATTCTTGTTATCTTCGCAAATATTTTGAAAGCAAAATAGTGCTTAAGGGAAAGTCATTATTGAGTTACTTCCCTTGAAAGTTGTGTCGGCTCTTTCGATCAAACTCCGCGGATAAATCCATTTTACTGCGATTTATTCGTTGTTTGGGTAATAATAGATTGTTCTTGCTTCAGAATATCTATGGCCTGAATTTATGTGTATTGTTTGTCTGAGTAGGACGAGTCTGTCTTATATCTGTATATCTTTACATATCTAAGTCGAACTATATGTTCTGTTGTCTCTAGAGAGGTCGAAGGCTATTCGGCGGATGTGTCGCTAGAGTGTGGTGTGATTTGGCTTCGTCCTGATAGGGACTGTGTGTTTTCCATGTCGGCCTGTCGCCGGGGAAAAAGTGATCTCAGTATTTGTGGGGAAGGTGATAGTCGTCTAAACCTATCGTGTATGCTTTACCCCAGTGTTTAGTCGTATTGCCAAGGAATGGCAGTTTCATATTTCCTATACCAAGGTAATCAAAGATACTCTTATGAACTCTCGATCGAAGCCACCATTTTCGATAGTTACGATTTGAATGTCTAAGAGAATATATTTGACTCGATGAAAACGACTTCGATTCCTAGCAGCACTATATCCTGTAGATTGCAGTCAATTGTTCATGATCAAATCTACAGAGCAATGCAATGTTTTATGAATGACTAACTTTAGGACAGATTCATTATCTGTATCCAAACGTGAGTGACAGCTCACGAGTGAAGCCATCTTGGAACCAAAACATGTAGTGACTTTCAAGAAGAGAAAAGGGGATGCCCGTATTATCGCTTGATCAGTCCAGAGATCACTGCTACACATGAGAACCCATTGCTAGCGGTTCAATATTATTATATGGAAAAATATGTGCTGAAAATTATGTTGAAGAATCGTCGCTAGACGAGATTAGGTTTAGAAGCCATCTGAAATATTGTTTATAAGCTGACGTGCTCAGTCAGTGAAGTCAGATGATATATGTATGGGCGATACTGAGTGCTTGGCTACTGACAGTCCATTATACAATTATTCTACATGAGTGCCCATGTAACATTGCAAGACCATTTGTCCACTGTACTATGATGTATTATGGCAACCTGTGATTTGTCACTATCTGTGCTGTCGAGTGTGTACGTCCAATTAAATTTTAGAAAAGGTACACAGTCGTTGGTGTCGATGACTTCCAGTCATACATGAGTGTGAGAAAAGAACATTTGTCAACAACACGAACCCTTATCATCATTCGCACATTATACACTCAATCCATGTCTACACACCACTGCGTAGGTCAAGTTGACATTCCATACACTACAGTGGAGCAAACAACACCATAGAGATCTTATCAACTGATGATGATGATGATGTCTGCTTCCATCCACTTATATCGATCTTTTGGTGGATATCATTAACGGGAATAAAAATCAAACTTTATCAACCTTATCAACTGGTGGACCAGCTTTCTGGGTTTGACCTCGCAGAAGTTCAGAAGTCAACAGATTACCGATACCAGACCGTTTCCTGTGGCTGATACGACACACTTGCAGCATTGGTTTGCTCTTTGTCAACACTTCGTCACGTGACCTGTCAGGTGAATGCAGTATGTAGGTCAGCGTTGTTGACATTTTTTACATTAGACATTATAGAGTTTCACAGAACAGTTGGATCAATTCTTGTCAATATTAACAGGAAGACAGTATGAGTGAACTAAGAAGTCCTATTTTCATCGATGGATCTTCTTGTTTTCTGTATATGAACTTTAATATTTAAGGCCAGAATGTTTAATTGAATAAAGTGGCAGTTTGTTTATTTTCATAAAAATAACTTTGCCATTACTGGTCTAACCTTTTCTATCTTTCAGTTCTATTCACAATTTATATTCATATATTGTGACGTCATTTGTGTTGTTATTCTTTGCAGATTCAGTGATTATTTTCATTGATTTCCCTATTTGATTTATTTTGATTTCTGCAAACGTTCTTGTATTGTCAGTCCTATTTGTACTTTATGTATTCTGTTGGTTGACATATGTTTTATATAGGTATATTTCATAAGACACAATTGCCTGTGCACTGCACTTGGATTATGGTATAAACCAGTACCTGATTATTATTACTATTATACAAGACCTTATTAAAGGCTTGTGACCCACAGATATTGGGATAGTATACTGATTAATCAAGTCATTGAGAACTTGTGGTATTATTATTGATTCAGGTGATTAGTATTATTGTTAGACATCATGGCTACATTAGAATACTTCATTACACAAGGGAAAGCCCTTGATAAGACTGGTCAACAATTAGAACAATGGGCAGTTGCTCAATATGACAAAGCATTAGCTGCAGAAGAGAGAAGAGCTATGGCAGAAGAGAAAAGATTAGCTGCAGAAGAAAGAAAAGCTATGGCGGAAGAGAAAAGATTAGAAAGAGAAGCTGAGGCTGCTGCTGAACAAAAGAAATTGCAGATGCAGGTAGAGGAAAGGAGATTTGAAGCTGAACAAAAAAAAATTGGAAAGAGAAGCTGCGGCTGAACAAAAAAGATTAGACAGTGAAGCTAAACAAAAAAGATTAGACAGGGAAGCTGAACAAAAAAGATTAGACAGGGAAGCTGAACAAAAAAGATTAGACAGAGAGGCTGAAGAAAAAAAAGCAATAAGAGAACATGAATTTGAGTTGGAGAAATTAAGATTGACAAGTATGAGTAATGTTAATCAGGCATCTAGTGGTAATGATAAACCTTCTACTTACAAGGTTAAGGTTCCACCGTTCAATCAGTCCAGTGACGATATTACATTCTGGCTGGATAGATTTGAACGTTCTTGTCGTACACATAATGTGGATAAATCACAATACGCTAATCAATTATCAGAAAACTTGAAAGGTGAATCTTTGACTAGATTATGCCTTGTAGGAGAAGCAGATAAGGATAATTATGATGTCATTAGGGCGGCTTTGATAAAAAAAAATATCAGCTAAGTGAGGAAGGCTATCGCCTTTTATTTAAAACGATGGTACCTGAGACGGGTGTAGAATTCTCAGAATTCACTGCAAAGGCACGTCTCACAGTTGATCGTTGGATTGAGCTTTCCAAAACAGAAAAAACGTATGAAGGACTTATGGATTTGTTGCTCAGAGATAAGATTATGTCATGTGTGAACAAACCTTTCCTTGAATTTATACATGAGCGTAAACCCAAATCTCTAAAAGAAATGGAAGAATATTGTTCCCAATATGTCACTGCACACCCCGACGTGACTTTTGGCAACACTAAGATTAAGGAGAGTATGCCAGTTGCTTCAGCAACACCATACAATCCCAATTATTCACACAGATTTCAGGGACCTCAAAACAGATTTGATAAAAAAGGTAACCATAATAGTTATCAAAACCAAGGTAACCAATCATTTCAGGGTTCTTCTTCAAAGAACTGGAGACGACCTGATAGCTCTCGACACAGGGGTGGTCATAATTATAGGAATTTCCGTAGAGGAAGTAATTATAGAAACTATCAGGGTTATCCGTCTTGGAGTCAACAAGATCATAATTACAGAGATACTCATTATAATGAATATGATAATGGTAACCAAGGGAACTATGACTCAAACCCAAATAGGGGTTACAATAGAGGTAACAATAACTACAGAGGTGATAATAACCGAGGTAGATCTCAAAACAAAAGACATAAACCACATTTTCAGGCAAACTCTGCACAACAAGAGTCCCATGAAGCCTATAAACAGAGTAAAGATAATAATGATGCTAGTAATATGGCATGTGCCGCTTTTGATTTTGGGAGAGCATCTCAGTGCCCCCAATGCAAAACGTTATTTGAGCCAACCACAGTGTCTACTTTAAGCTGTGGCCATCCTCTTCCTGCTCTTCCAGCATCAGTCGCGCATGATGGAAGAGGTTCTCTTGTCTTACATAAGGGTTTAGTGAATAACAATCCAGTCTCTGTGCTATTTGATTCTGGATGCACCACAATTGGTGTTAGGCAGTCACTCGTAGATCCTTCCCGTGCCACTGGACAAGTAGTCAAATGTGTAACATTTGGCGGCACATTAGAGAAATACTCTACTGCTATCATTAGGATTGCTACTCCTTTCTTTACAGGAGATGTACACGCATGTCTTCTTCCGAATCCGATCGCTGACCTCATCATCGGTCGCATTCATGGAGTCAAGGAATGCACTCCGCAACAAATTTCCACGTGGGAAAGGCAAAACATGCAGATTGCTAACGCTGTAGTCACTAGAGCTCAGGCTCTTAATATGCCTCAAACTTCATCTACTGAAGATAATGAAGTGCATAACCAAGATAATCCCTTGGTAATTTCTCGTGACTCGTTTATAAAACAGCAAGAAGATGATCCCACTCTGAAGAAATTCTTCATTCTTGCAACTAAAGGTGATCCGAATAAAGACACAAGTCGTAAATCGTGGATTACAAAGAAGAATGGCGTACTTGTACGTATGGTTCAAGACTCCATTACGTCAAGTCATTCTCAAATCCTGGTTCCCAAGAATTTGAGAGTTAAAATTTTGCAGCACGCTCACGACTCTCAGTGTGCTGGACACATGGGTTTTTCCCGTACTAAGTCAAGAGTCCTTGCGGCTTTCTTTTGGCCATTGGTAAACAAGGACATACGTATTTATTGTCGATCTTGTAAAGTATGTCAGGAAGTTAAATCCAAAGGTCCACGGCATGCTGCACCCATTCAGGCGGCGGACATTCCTATTCGGCCGTTTCAAAAAATGGCCATAGACATTATTGGTCCATTTAAGATCAAGTCTGCCAGAGGACATCAGTTTATCTTGACGTGTGTTGATATGTGCACACGTTGGCCAGAGGCTATTCCTCTGAAGAGCATTACTACTGCTGATATTGCAGATGCTCTTTGGCTTATATTTTCTCGTCTGGGGTTCCCCGGAGAGATATTGTCAGACCATGGCACCCAACTAATATCAGATACCATGTCTCAAGTAATGTCTACTCTGCAGATAGATAGATCTTTAAGTAGTATCTACCATCCAATGTCTAATGGTATGGTCGAACGCCTTAATAGAACACTTAAAAACTTACTGGGGAAGATAACTGAGGATCATCCTCAAGACTGGGACAGAGTTTTACCTGCGGCCCTCTTCGCTTACAGAGAGGTACCCAATGAACATACGGGATTTTCTCCCTTTGAACTCGTCTTTGGCGCGCGTCCGCGTGGCCCTATGTCGTTGCTTCACGATCTCATAACATCTGACAATATTGACGATGACACAAAGTCATCCTACGAATATGTCATCGCGTTGAGACAAAAAATTATCGAAGCATGCAAATTAGCAACTTCTTCTTCTGAATTTGCGAAACAGAAGGCAAGGCAATTTGCCAATAAGAAGAGATGCTTACGACAACTTTGTCCTGGTGACAAAGCATTTGTATTACTACCTTGTAGGGAAAACAGATTACTTATTTCTTGGAAAGGTCCGTACGATATAATATCGAAAATTTCCGATGTCGACTATATTGTCGATATTGATGGGAAGCATAAAACCTTCCACATCAATATGCTTACTGAATTCCATGAACGTCCGGATTATTTGCAACCCATTTTCCAAGCAACGGACAATTCTCCAGTACAACATGGTCATTACTCATCACTGTCCGTGATACAGGATGAGGAAACAAGTTTTTCAGATGTAAATCTTCCTCTTCCAATGATCCCACTTCATTCCAGTGAATCATGGAAGAACGTTACTGTCTCTCCTGATTTGTCTCTAGGAGAACAGCGACAAGTTTCAACTATGTTGCAAACATTTCAGGATGTACTCACTGACATCCCTGGACAAACGAATGTCATTCAACATGACATTGTTCTAACTGACCATACTCCTATTAGGGTTAGACCTTATCCTATACCTATACATTTTCAAGCACAGGTCGAGAAAGAGTTGGATGAGATGATAGATTTGAAAATAATCGAACCATCCACCTCTGCATATTCTTCGCCGATGGTTATTGTGCGTAAAAAAGACAATAACATACGTCTTTGCGTTGACTATCGAAAATTGAATCAAGTAACTAAGTTCGATGCCGAACCTATGCCTTTACTGGAAGAGCTACTTACTCGACTCTCCAAATCTCATTTTTTCACTAAACTTGATTTGTCTAAAGGATATTGGCAAGTTCCTTTATCTGAACGCGCCAAACCTCTCACGGCTTTTTCAACACCTAGAGGTTTGTTCCAATGGAATTTTATGCCTTTCGGTCTTATGAACGCACCAGCTACGTTCGTACGCATGATGCGCCGAATCCTATCTTATCGGTCAGATGTCATTGCATATCTAGACGACATCTGTCTTTTCAGCGATACTTGGGAAGATCACTATTCAGGGTTAGATGAATTGCTGTCTACTTTGCGTGAGCACAACCTGACAGCGAAACCCTCTAAAGCCTATATTGGTTTTAGCGAAATTTCTTTCCTAGGCCACCGAGTTGGTCATGGTTTCCTAAAGACAGAGGACCATAATACTAGTAAGATACTTAACATCTCAATCCCTAAGACTAAAAAACAGGTGAGAAGTCTGTTAGGTCTTATTCAATTTTATGGCAGATTCATTCAGAATCTATCCTCTATCATGGCACCTCTCTCAACACTTCTAAAGAAAGGTTCGCCTAATGTGGTCCACTGGTCTCAGGAATGCCAATGCTCTCTGGATAAGATTAAAACACTGTTTTCAACACCACCTATTTTAGTGCTACCTACTAAAGATAAGACATTCGTTCTTCGTAGTGACGCTTCATCCACTGGGATTGGAGCGGCACTAATGCAAGAGTACTCTGGAACTCTGCATCCTGTAATGTATATTTCCAGAAAACTTAATGCGGCAGAAAGGAATTATTCGGTTTTAGACCGTGAGCTATTAGCTATGGTTTGGTCGATCCTCAAACTACAGAGATTCCTTCTAGGCGCACATTTCATAGTAGAAACCGACCAAAAAGCTCTTACTGCTATACAGAGTAAGAATTTGAAGAGCTCGAGGTCTACTCGATATGCAATTGCTCTTCAACCTTTTCATTTCTCTGTGCGAGCTATTCGTGGATCAGATAATGTGATGGCAGACATTCTGTCAAGATGCCCACATGATTCCACATAACTATTAGGGCTTAGACTTCTTGATATGTCTAGTTCTATAGTAGTTCCTTTTCTATATCATGATAGATACACATTTGTAATTTAATAATATAATGATTGTATCACTACATAGCGGTTCATTGATGTTTATTCACCGCTGTGCTTTGATGATTTTTTCTTCATAAATCATAAATTTAAGATATCTAATACGAAATGATGATATGAATTTTTTAGGCATTGTGTAATTGCCAGAATTGTATTATACTTTGATGACACCTTCCTGGAAAAATATACTTGTAGAGAAATAATTTCTCTCAGTTTATGAGACACATTCTCACCAGTCGCTCCATAAGTCGACTTAGCCTCATATTAGGCGTTATAGGTATTCCTGATATTTTCATCTGCGCATTATTCATGCGTTGTGAGCCTATTGTACGTTGCTCCTAGATGTATTTCAAAAAGAAAAAAAAAAAATGTTCCATTTTTTTTTTCCCGGGAGGTGTGGTAAGACTGTTACGTGCAGTCTTTGATATCTTACAATATTATACATTGGTATTCTTGTTATCTTCGCAAATATTTTGAAAGCAAAATAGTGCTTAAGGGAAAGTCATTATTGAGTTACTTCCCTTGAAAGTTGTGTCGGCTCTTTCGATCAAACTCCGCGGATAAATCCATTTTACTGCGATTTATTCGTTGTTTGGGTAATAATAGATTGTTCTTGCTTCAGAATATCTATGGCCTGAATTTATGTGTATTGTTTGTCTGAGTAGGACGAGTCTGTCTTATATCTGTATATCTTTACATATCTAAGTCGAACTATATGTTCTGTTGTCTCTAGAGAGGTCGAAGGCTATTCGGCGGATGTGTCGCTAGAGTGTGGTGTGATTTGGCTTCGTCCTGATAGGGACTGTGTTTTTCCATGTCGGCCTGTCGCCGGGGAAAAAGTGATCTCAGTATTTGTGGGGAAGGTGATAGTCGTCTAAACCTATCGTGTATGCTTTACCCCAGTGTTTAGTCGTATTGCCAAGGAATGGCAGTTTCATATTTCCTATACCAAGGTAATCAAAGATACTCTTATGAACTCTCGATCGAAGCCACCATTTTCGATAGTTACGATTTGAATGTCTAAGAGAATATATTTGACTCGATGAAAACGACTTCGATTCCTAGCAGCACTATATCCTGTAGATTGCAGTCAATTGTTCATGATCAAATCTACAGAGCAATGAAATGTTTTATGAATGACTAACTTTAGGACAGATTCATTATCTGTATCCAAACGTGAGTGACAGCTCACGAGTGAAGCCATCTTGGAACCAAAACATGTAGTGACTTTCAAGAAGAGAAAAGGGATGCCCGTATTATCGCTTGATCAGTCCAGAGATCACTGCTACACATGAGAACCCATTGCTAGCGGTTCAATATTATTATATGGAAAAATATGTGCTGAACATTATGTTGAAGAATCGTCGCTAGACGAGATTAGGTTTAGAAGCCATCTGAAATATTGTTTATAAGCTGACGTGCTCAGTCAGTGAAGTCAGATGATATATGTATGGGCGATACTGAGTGCTTGGCTACTGACAGTCCATTATACAATTATTCTACATGAGTGCCCATGTAACATTGCAAGACCATTTATCCACTGTACTATGATGTATTATGGCAACCTGTGATTTGTCACTATCTGTGCTGTCGAGTGTGTACGTCCAATTAAACTTTAGAAAAGGTACACAGTCGTTGGTGTCGATGACTTCCAGCCATACATGAGTGTGAGAAAAGAACATTTTTTGTCAACAACCACGAACCTTTATCATCATTCGCACATTATACACTCAATCCATGTCTACACACCACTGCGTAGGTCAAGTTGACATTCCATACACTACAGTGGAGCAAACAACACCATAGAGATCTTATCAACTGATGATGATGATGATGTCTGCTTCCATCCACTTATATCTATCTTTTGGTGGATATCATTAACGGGAATAAAAATCCAACTTTATCAACCTTATCAACTGGTGGACCAGCTTTCTGGGTTTGACCTCGCAGAAGTTCAGAAGTCAACAGATTACCGATACCAGACCGTTTCCTGTGGCTGATACGACACACTTGCAGTATTGGTTTGCTCTTTGTCAACACTTCGTCACGTGACCTGTCAGGTGAATGCAGTATGTAGGTCAGCGTTGTTGACATTTTTTACATTAGACATTATAGAGTTTCACAGAACAGTTGGATCAATTCTTGTCAATGTTAACAGGAAGACAGTATGAGTGAACTAAGAAGTCCTATTTTCATCGATGGATCTTCTTGTTTTCTGTATATGAACTTTAATATTTAAGGCCAGAATGTTTAATTGAATAAAGTGGCAGTTTGTTTATTTTCATAAAAATAACTTTGCCATTACTGTAAAACTGAGCCTATTTTGCAACACATACTATCATACACATAATTTATATATATTTATGTTTACATGTTATTTGTTTGTATAGTATGTTAGTTTCTATGTCAGCGGGTTGTGTTTAAGGTTGGGCGGCGTCCTCACAACAGAATATCCCACGTCATAGAGGGTCCGTTGTGGGCGTTTTCTATAGGTGCAATTTTCTTGATTGAAAATTTGCTGCGACAACTGTTGCTTTTGTGTTAGCTGTGAAGTCTGTAATTATTGTTATTTTTGTAATATTTCTTTGTTCTTTAGTTTTGTTTTGATTTGTTTGTAATTTGTTGGTCTAACCTTTTCTATCTTTCAGTTCTATTCACAATTTATATTCATATATTGTGACGTCATTTGTGTTGTTATTCTTTGCAGATTCAGTGATTATTTTCATTGATTTCCCTATTTGATTTATTTTGATTTCTGCAAACGTTCTTGTATTGTCAGTCCTATTTGTACTTTATGTATTCTGTTGGTTGACATATGTTTTATATAGGTATATTTCATAAGACACAATTGCCTGTGCACTGCACTTGGATTATGGTATAAACCAGTACCTGATTATTATTACTATTATACAAGACCTTATTAAAGGCTTGTGACCCACAGATATTGGGATAGTATACTGATTAATCAAGTCATTGAGAACTTGTGGTATTATTATTGATTCAGGTGATTAGTATTATTGTTAGACATCATGGCTACATTAGAATACTTCATTACACAAGGGAAAGCCCTTGATAAGACTGGTCAACAATTAGAACAATGGGCAGTTGCTCAATATGACAAAGCATTAGCTGCAGAAGAGAGAAGAGCTATGGCAGAAGAGAAAAGATTAGCTGCAGAAGAAAGAAAAGCTATGGCGGAAGAGAAAAGATTAGAAAGAGAAGCTGAGGCTGCTGCTGAACAAAAGAAATTGCAGATGCAGGTAGAGGAAAGGAGATTTGAAGCTGAACAAAAAAAATTGGAAAGAGAAGCTGCGGCTGAAAAAAAAGATTAGACAGGGAAGCTGAACAAAAAAGATTAGACAGGGAAGCTGAACAAAAAAGATTAGACAGGGAAGCTGAACAAAAAAGATTAGACAGAGAGGCTGAAGAAAAAAAAAGCAATAAGAGAACATGAATTTGAGTTGGAGAAATTAAGATTGACAAGTATGAGTAATGTTAATCAGGCATCTAGTGGTAATGATAAACCTTCTACTTACAAGGTTAAGGTTCCACCGTTCAATCAGTCCAGTGACGATATTACATTCTGGCTGGATAGATTTGAACGTTCTTGTCGTACACATAATGTGGATAAATCACAATACGCTAATCAATTATCAGAAAACTTGAAAGGTGAATCTTTGACTAGATTATGCCTTGTAGGAGAAGCAGATAAGGATAATTATGATGTCATTAGGGCGGCTTTGATAAAAAAATATCAGCTAAGTGAGGAAGGCTATCGCCTTTTATTTAAGACGGGTGTAGAATTCTCAGAATTCACTGCAAAGGCACGTCTCACAGTTGATCGTTGGATTGAGCTTTCCAAAACAGAAAAAACGTATGAAGGACTTATGGATTTGTTGCTCAGAGATAAGATTATGTCATGTGTGAACAAACCTTTCCTTGAATTTATACATGAGCGTAAACCCAAATCTCTAAAAGAAATGGAAGAATATTGTTCCCAATATGTCACTGCACACCCCGACGTGACTTTTGGCAACACTAAGATTAAGGAGAGTATGCCAGTTGCTTCAGCAACACCATACAATCCCAATTATTCACACAGATTTCAGGGACCTCAAAACAGATTTGATAAAAAAGGTAACCATAATAGTTATCAAAACCAAGGTAACCAATCATTTCAGGGTTCTTCTTCAAAGAACTGGAGACGACCTGATAGCTCTCGACACAGGGGTGGTCATAATTATAGGAATTTCCGTAGAGGAAGTAATTATAGAAACTATCAGGGTTATCCGTCTTGGAGTCAACAAGATCATAATTACAGAGATACTCATTATAATGAATATGATAATGGTAACCAAGGGAACTATGACTCAAACCCAAATAGGGGTTACAATAGAGGTAACAATAACTACAGAGGTGATAATAACCGAGGTAGATCTCAAAACAAAAGACATAAACCACATTTTCAGGCAAACTCTGCACAACAAGAGTCCCATGAAGCCTATAAACAGAGTAAAGATAATAATGATGCTAGTAATATGGCATGTGCCGCTTTTGATTTTGGGAGAGCATCTCAGTGCCCCCAATGCAAAACGTTATTTGAGCCAACCACAGTGTCTACTTTAAGCTGTGGCCATCCTCTTCCTGCTCTTCCAGCATCAGTCGCGCATGATGGAAGAGGTTCTCTTGTCTTACATAAGGGTTTAGTGAATAACAATCCAGTCTCTGTGCTATTTGATTCTGGATGCACCACAATTGGTGTTAGGCAGTCACTCGTAGATCCTTCCCGTGCCACTGGACAAGTAGTCAAATGTGTAACATTTGGCGGCACATTAGAGAAATACTCTACTGCTATCATTAGGATTGCTACTCCTTTCTTTACAGGAGATGTACACGCATGTCTTCTTCCGAATCCGATCGCTGACCTCATCATCGGTCGCATTCATGGAGTCAAGGAATGCACTCCGCAACAAATTTCCACGTGGGAAAGGCAAAACATGCAGATTGCTAACGCTGTAGTCACTAGAGCTCAGGCTCTTAATATGCCTCAAACTTCATCTACTGAAGATAATGAAGTGCATAACCAAGATAATCCCTTGGTAATTTCTCGTGACTCGTTTATAAAACAGCAAGAAGATGATCCCACTCTGAAGAAATTCTTCATTCTTGCAACTAAAGGTGATCCGAATAAAGACACAAGTCGTAAATCGTGGATTACAAAGAAGAATGGCGTACTTGTACGTATGGTTCAAGACTCCATTACGTCAAGTCATTCTCAAATCCTGGTTCCCAAGAATTTGAGAGTTAAAATTTTGCAGCACGCTCACGACTCTCAGTGTGCTGGACACATGGGTTTTTCCCGTACTAAGTCAAGAGTCCTTGCGGCTTTCTTTTGGCCATTGGTAAACAAGGACATACGTATTTATTGTCGATCTTGTAAAGTATGTCAGGAAGTTAAATCCAAAGGTCCACGGCATGCTGCACCCATTCAGGCGGCGGACATTCCTATTCGGCCGTTTCAAAAAAATGGCCATAGACATTATTGGTCCATTTAAGATCAAGTCTGCCAGAGGACATCAGTTTATCTTGACGTGTGTTGATATGTGCACACGTTGGCCAGAGGCTATTCCTCTGAAGAGCATTACTACTGCTGATATTGCAGATGCTCTTTGGCTTATATTTTCTCGTCTGGGGTTCCCCGGAGAGATATTGTCAGACCATGGCACCCAACTAATATCAGATACCATGTCTCAAGTAATGTCTACTCTGCAGATAGATAGATCTTTAAGTAGTATCTACCATCCAATGTCTAATGGTATGGTCGAACGCCTTAATAGAACACTTAAAAACTTACTGGGGAAGATAACTGAGGATCATCCTCAAGACTGGGACAGAGTTTTACCTGCGGCCCTCTTCGCTTACAGAGAGGTACCCAATGAACATACGGGATTTTCTCCCTTTGAACTCGTCTTTGGCGCGCGTCCGCGTGGCCCTATGTCGTTGCTTCACGATCTCATAACATCTGACAATATTGACGATGACACAAAGTCATCCTACGAATATGTCATCGCGTTGAGACAAAAAATTATCGAAGCATGCAAATTAGCAACTTCTTCTTCTGAATTTGCGAAACAGAAGGCAAGGCAATTTGCCAATAAGAAGAGATGCTTACGACAACTTTGTCCTGGTGACAAAGCATTTGTATTACTACCTTGTAGGGAAAACAGATTGCTTATTTCTTGGAAAGGTCCGTACGATATAATATCGAAAATTTCCGATGTCGACTATATTGTCGATATTGATGGGAAGCATAAAACCTTCCACATCAATATGCTTACTGAATTCCATGAACGTCCGGATTATTTGCAACCCATTTTCCAAGCAACGGACAATTCTCCAGTACAACATGGTCATTACTCATCACTGTCCGTGATACAGGATGAGGAAACAAGTTTTTCAGATGTAAATCTTCCTCTTCCAATGATCCCACTTCATTCCAGTGAATCATGGAAGAACGTTACTGTCTCTCCTGATTTGTCTCTAGGAGAACAGCGACAAGTTTCAACTATGTTGCAAACATTTCAGGATGTACTCACTGACATCCCTGGACAAACGAATGTCATTCAACATGACATTGTTCTAACTGACCATACTCCTATTAGGGTTAGACCTTATCCTATACCTATACATTTTCAAGCACAGGTCGAGAAAGAGTTGGATGAGATGATAGATTTGAAAATAATCGAACCATCCACCTCTGCATATTCTTCGCCGATGGTTATTGTGCGTAAAAAAGACAATAACATACGTCTTTGCGTTGACTATCGAAAATTGAATCAAGTAACTAAGTTCGATGCCGAACCTATGCCTTTACTGGAAGAGCTACTTACTCGACTCTCCAAATCTCATTTTTTCACTAAACTTGATTTGTCTAAAGGATATTGGCAAGTTCCTTTATCTGAACGCGCCAAACCTCTCACGGCTTTTTCAACACCTAGAGGTTTGTTCCAATGGAATTTTATGCCTTTCGGTCTTATGAACGCACCAGCTACGTTCGTACGCATGATGCGCCGAATCCTATCTTATCGGTCAGATGTCATTGCATATCTAGACGACATCTGTCTTTTCAGCGATACTTGGGAAGATCACTATTCAGGGTTAGATGAATTGCTGTCTACTTTGCGTGAGCACAACCTGACAGCGAAACCCTCTAAAGCCTATATTGGTTTTAGCGAAATTTCTTTCCTAGGCCACCGAGTTGGTCATGGTTTCCTAAAGACAGAGGGCCATAATACTAGTAAGATACTTAACATCTCAATCCCTAAGACTAAAAAACAGGTGAGAAGTCTGTTAGGTCTTATTCAATTTTATGGCAGATTCATTCAGAATCTATCCTCTATCATGGCACCTCTCTCAACACTTCTAAAGAAAGGTTCGCCTAATGTGGTCCACTGGTCTCAGGAATGCCAATGCTCTCTGGATAAGATTAAAACACTGTTTTCAACACCACCTATTTTAGTGCTACCTACTAAAGATAAGACATTCGTTCTTCGTAGTGACGCTTCATCCACTGGGATTGGAGCGGCACTAATGCAAGAGTACTCTGGAACTCTGCATCCTGTAATGTATATTTCCAGAAAACTTAATGCGGCAGAAAGGAATTATTCGGTTTTAGACCGTGAGCTATTAGCTATGGTTTGGTCGATCCTCAAACTACAGAGATTCCTTCTAGGCGCACATTTCATAGTAGAAACCGACCAAAAAGCTCTTACTGCTATACAGAGTAAGAATTTGAAGAGCTCGAGGTCTACTCGATATGCAATTGCTCTTCAACCTTTTCATTTCTCTGTGCGAGCTATTCGTGGATCAGATAATGTGATGGCAGACATTCTGTCAAGATGCCCACATGATTCCACATAACTATTAGGGCTTAGACTTCTTGATATGTCTAGTTCTATAGTAGTTCCTTTTCTATATCATGATAGATACACATTTGTAATTTAATAATATAATGATTGTATCACTACATAGCGGTTCATTGATGTTTATTCACCGCTGTGCTTTGATGATTTTTTCTTCATAAATCATAAATTTAAGATATCTAATACGAAATGATGATATGAATTTTTTAGGCATTGTGTAATTGCCAGAATTGTATTATACTTTGATGACACCTTCCTGGAAAAATATACTTGTAGAGAAATAATTTCTCTCAGTTTATGAGACACATTCTCACCAGTCGCTCCATAAGTCGACTTAGCCTCATATTAGGCGTTATAGGTATTCCTGATATTTTCATCTGCGCATTATTCATGCGTTGTGAGCCTATTGTACGTTGCTCCTAGATGTATTTCAAAAAGAAAAAAAAAATGTTCCTTTTTTTTCCCCGGGAGGTGTGGTAAGACTGTTACGTGCAGTCTTTGATATCTTACAATATTATACATTGGTATTCTTGTTATCTTCGCAAATATTTTGAAAGCAAAATAGTGCTTAAGGGAAAGTCATTATTGAGTTACTTCCCTTGAAAGTTGTGTCGGCTCTTTCGATCAAACTCCGCGGATAAATCCATTTTACTGCGATTTATTCGTTGTTTGGGTAATAATAGATTGTTCTTGCTTCAGAATATCTATGGCCTGAATTTATGTGTATTGTTTGTCTGAGTAGGACGAGTCTGTCTTATATCTGTATATCTTTACATATCTAAGTCGAACTATATGTTCTGTTGTCTCTAGAGAGGTCGAAGGCTATTCGGCGGATGTGTCGCTAGAGTGTGGTGTGATTTGGCTTCGTCCTGATAGGGACTGTGTGTTTTCCATGTCGGCCTGTCGCCGGGGAAAAAGTGATCTCAGTATTTGTGGGGAAGGTGATAGTCGTCTAAACCTATCGTGTATGCTTTACCCCAGTGTTTAGTCGTATTGCCAAGGAATGGCAGTTTCATATTTCCTATACCAAGGTAATCAAAGATACTCTTATGAACTCTCGATCGAAGCCACCATTTTCGATAGTTACGATTTGAATGTCTAAGAGAATATATTTGACTCGATGAAAAACGACTTCGATTCCTAGCAGCACTATATCCTGTAGATTGCAGTCAATTGTTCATGATCAAATCTACAGAGCAATGCAATGTTTTATGAATGACTAACTTTAGGACAGATTCATTATCTGTATCCAAACGTGAGTGACAGCTCACGAGTGAAGCCATCTTGGAACCAAAACATGTAGTGACTTTCAAGAAGAGAAAAGGGGATGCCCGTATTATCGCTTGATCAGTCCAGAGATCACTGCTACACATGAGAACCCATTGCTAGCGGTTCAATATTATTATATGGAAAAATATGTGCTGAACATTATGTTGAAGAATCGTCGCTAGACGAGATTAGGTTTAGAAGCCATCTGAAATATTGTTTATAAGCTGACGTGCTCAGTCAGTGAAGTCAGATGATATATGTATGGGCGATACTGAGTGCTTGGCTACTGACAGTCCATTATACAATTATTCTACATGAGTGCCCATGTAACATTGCAAGACCATTTGTCCACTGTACTATGATGTATTATGGCAACCTGTGATTTGTCACTATCTGTGCTGTCGAGTGTGTACGTCCAATTAAACTTTAGAAAAGGTACACAGTCGTTGGTGTCGATGACTTCCAGTCATACATGAGTGTGAGAAAAGAACATTTGTCAACAACACGAACCCTTATCATCATTCGCACATTATACACTCAATCCATGTCTACACACCACTGCGTAGGTCAAGTTGACATTCCATACACTACAGTGGAGCAAACAACACCATAGAGATCTTATCAACTGATGATGATGATGATGTCTGCTTCCATCCACTTATATCTATCTTTTGGTGGATATCATTAACGGGAATAAAAATCCAACTTTATCAACCTTATCAAATGTGTATCCCAAAAACATGGGGATCCAGGACATGGGATCCGGAAAAAGGCGATAATCAGGGCTAGTCTGTTGCCAGGCGTCTGGAATCTTCCCAATATGTCAAGAATTATTCCTTATAACAATGCATCTGTTAATATGCTTAATTTCATTAATTCCACTCTGCAAGTCGTAGATCCTCTGGCACTCTTGGAGACACTAGCCCCGAGTAACTTTTAGAGTCTGGTTATATAGCATACAGATCGCGTCTCTTTTGTGAACATCTGCACGGAGAGCTGTGAAGCCTACACGAAATCAAAGACGTAAGCTCTTCGTGCCTATCACGTGTCTATAGTGAGATCCTCTTGCATGCAGCCAACCAAGTAAAAGCAAGAGTTACGTCTGGGACTTCTTCAAGCTTAGTGTGCAATGCCAGCGGTTCTCAACATGTTTCTCCACAGGGGGGATAATGGGAAGTGTGTGGATGATATCAGGAGTCAATGTGGGTGTAATTAGCCTCACAGATAGAAGTTCACTTCCATATTTGTATACTATACAGTAGTATTGTGTCTAGCTGGTGGTCATATAAGGATGACTACAGATATGCCTCAATGCATATATATGTTGGTAAGAACAGAAGTGGAATTAGAGAGAATAAATAGAAGTAGAGAAGTAACATTTTCATAAAATACCTATTTTTAAAAATCTGGATAAGTGTAGGTAGTTAATTAAGAAAAATGACACTTTTATACAATAACTTTTCCTAAATGGATAATTTTAGCCAGTTCAGAAATCTATGATTCTCAAGAAAAATTGCAGACGCCAGTTTCATGTCTAAGCCGAGTCCGCCCGAAATAAAGAGGGGGGGGGGGGGGGGGGGGGAGGGAGGGGCGGGGAAGGGGGGGGCGGGAGGGGAAGTATGAACAGACCAAAAAATTAGCAATTACCGTTCCTTTAGAATGCTCGTCAAAAAAGCCAAATTAAATTTATTTGTTTCGTCGTCCTCAGCCGGCATTGGTTCTTATTTTTTAATGTGCTCTTGTTCTCTTTGTTCTTGTTGGCCTATGACCTATGAAATCACATGACCACATTTATTCTTAAGATGTTACACAGAGCCGGTTCCGCGGTTGCGTCAAAGTTTTTGTTCTCGCGGGAATTCATGGAATGTTGAATGTCAAATTAAGGTGTTGACATCCAGTCTTTGTCTTTGTTTTCACAGAAGTGCAACACAGACAGCCGACTTTCCCGCCTCAGAAGAAAATATTTTCGTCCTGAATTCGAAATCTTCAAGAAATTGTTGAAGAAATTGTTTGAGTGCCTGGAGTTTATGGCATTATTAGAAGAAATTAGCGAATATGACATCATTTTTAGAAATACACAGGGTCTGCACAATATCAAGAAGCCACAAATATACACAGAGAACACAGAAATACAGGTCCTCACAATATAAAGGAGCTTCAGATAAATAAAGAGAGTACAGCAATACAGAGGGTCTTCGCAATATGTAGAGGTCTTAGATATATAAAAAGAGTATAGAAATAAAAATCATCTACCTAATATACAGCGGCCTCAGATATACAAAGATAGTACATAAATACAGAGGTTCTGCACAAAATGAAAGGGCATCAGACATACAAAGATAGTACAGACATACAGAAGATCTTCACAATGTAAAAGGGCATCAGATATACAAGGACAGTACATAAATACAGAGTTTCTACACAATATGAAGGGGCCTCAGATATACAAGGCAGTCATTCTATCGCCTGTGTGGACTTGCTTTCGATTTATTCCCCTAACGTTCGCTTCCTCTTATCTCTAAACTCTATACCTAATTTTCTGTCTATGTTCCTGTAATAAGACTCAGCTCTGGCTGTGCAGGTCCTAGATTTCACAAAAAAGTAGGTAAGTAAATAGCCTTATGCCAAATCGTTATAAGTAGCTTTCAACAACACGCATGTGTAGCGAAAGGTTTTCCTATTATGATAATAGTGGTAGAGCAGAAGTAGAATCTCTCTCCAGAAAGTATGAAGTTCCAGTGCCTGAGAAGTACACTGGTATCACAAGTGAGTTACAGCTGTGAATACTCTGAGCTGGACAATAGAGTTAGGCTTCAGAAGTATAAGTTGCTACTTTCGCTATCGTAACCCTATGTGATAATATAATTAAATTTGAAAAGGTAACTCAAAATTTAACAATTAAAAATTTAACAAGTCAAATGAGTACAATTTCATAATTTATTATGTACATCTATATATTCTTGTAATGAGAAATGGGTGTTGGAAGATGGTAAAATGAATGATTATTTATAGTTACAAATTAAAATAAATAATAGAAAAAGTCTTGGATTTATCTTCCACTGAAATTACAACAAAAGGATTGTCACATTATCTCTTGCCATCTAGTTGTCATCATTAGACAGTCGTTTTAGAAACTGCTCACAGTGTTTGTTGGATGGATACACATATAACTCATCTTATGTTATTAGCCACGTCTGCTCGAGGTTCCTGAGACACACTTGAATACGGAAGACTTTCCTTCAGCCCGCCCTATAACTACGGGGGACTAAGGTGTTGAAGATTGGTTGACCTCTAGGCTTCAGTTAGCTGATCAACGATCCTCAAGTCTTTAGTTTCTCTATCAGGAATGATCATAAATATTGATCATAAAACCTGGAACAAAAGGTAATAGGTGGCCATGGTGTTCCAACAATCTCACCACTCACTGCTGTTCATGATGCGACCATGTCTTCAGTGTTTGTATATAAATGAATGAATCATGGTAGTATGTTACAGAGATGGCATGATAAGATAATGTATACTGTGCAGAATTAACAAAATACATGAATAAATCACATGTTATGATACATGGGTACGATATAACCTTTGCCTTCCACTTATGGATGTCAAGTCACTTATGTACTTGCTGGTATGTCGTAAGCTTCCAGGCAAGAATTAGCCATGATATATTTGGCTAACCAATTAATGGTTATGCTTCCTGACAATGCCGGTGAAGGTTATCTCTGGTTAGCGTCATTCCCTTTTTTTATTATATCTGATACAATCAATCAGAAATAAAATCTGAAATAAAATGATATTAGTAATACATATATCTTTAATAAACTTACATACCCTCTTAGGATTTATAAGCTCACGGTGAGACTGTTTTGCTTGAAGTTAATCTGCCCTGCATGCAGCGTGAAAAAATAACTTTTCTTGCAGATACTGTCTTCCAGTTTCTCACTCTGGCTTCTGGATTTGGTGTGTGTGATTTCCAATGCGCCGCTCTGTCCTTATATTTCAGTCTCTCGCCCGTACGAGAAAGCACCTCTAAAAATCCCAAAAGATTTTAGTTTAATCTCTCGGTTTGAGGCGATTTTGAGGCGATCTGTGCTTTTCCTGTACTTGTTTTTTTTCTTCTGTTCACTACACACTTATATCCTTCCTTCCTTCCTAGGTATCATTTCCTTTTCCCCATATGAGGCTTCCATTCTATCCAATTTATATTTAAATCCGTTTAGGCATGTAGTTATAATAAATGTTTAAAGATTATTAGCTAACTTTTAGCAGATATGACGAAGGTGACAAATATAAATTATCTTTAAAACTATTTATATTTGAATAATATCCTTTTGGATATAATTCATAGTCTATCTCCTTTGTTGAATTATTTTTATTTAATTGTAGTCCAACCAGGCGTTCTCTTGTAGTTAATAAGTTAATGTCCAGTAAATGCAAACTTTTAAAGTCCGCCATACATTCCTATATAGCTATTTCCTCATTCTTCAGTAATATTGTCTAGCTTAACCGTAATTCACATTTCCCGTCTTCAAACTTCAAAGAAAGACCGCCGCGCTGTCCTTGCGCTGGTGTGTGTGTGTGTGTGTGTGCGCGCTGTGATCGTGTGTCGCGCTACAACCAAGCAAGTGTTATCAAATCTCGCTACAGCATGTCAGGAAGCAGTGGTCTTATTACTTACAAATCCATAAAAAGCACGTTTGCACTTTGCATTTATAATAATGCATTTCAGTATACTTGGATTAGATTTCAGACAGTACAGCATTTGTGACGACAGTAAACACTGACAAAAATTGTTTCCTCTTATATTCAACGTCGATTTGTTTTACTAAAACAAGATTGTAAGGAACAGTTTACATGTCGGCACCGACTCAAACCATCGATTTATATAAGGGGAAAAGCACAAAACATCGTTTTATCCAGAGATAGAAACACAAAGAATCGTTTATACAGTGACAGAAATGCACTGAATTGTTTATACAGTGACAGAAACGCAAAGAAACGTTTATACAGTGGCAGAAACACGATTAATCGTTTATAGAGTGACAAAAACACAAGTAATCGTTTATACAGTAACAGAAACACAAGTAATCGTTTATACGGTGACAAAAGCACAAAGAATCGTTTTACAGTGACAGAAACTCAAAGAATCGTTTATACAATGCCAAAAAACATAAAGAATCGTTTTATACCGTGACAGAAACACAAAGAATCGTTTATAAAGTAACAGAAACACCACGTGTAATCGTTTATACAGTGACAGCAACACAAAGCATCGTCTACACTGTGACAGAAAAGTAAAGAATCGCTTATACAGTGACAGAATCATAAAAATTGTTTTATACAGTGACAGCAACACAAAGCATCGTCTATACAGTTACAGCAACACAAAGAATGGTTTATACAGTGACATAAACAAAAGAATAATTTATACAGTGATAGAAACCCATTAAACTTTCTTATATGCTGACGAAAACACCATATAACCATTTTATCAGTTAAAAAAACACACACATGCAGTGGATTTATGTACCAACAAAAACAAAGAAATGGTTTCATGTGTAGGCAAGGACCCAAACAATCGTTTCATATACTAAAAAAATCCAAAAAGTATCGTATTATACATGACAGCCACACACAAGAACCAAAGTGAATATAAATCTTCCTCTATAACCTTGTAATAATGTTTGTAATGTTACTCTAAAAACAACTTAAGAAGTTAACACAACTGCTAACACATGTAGTGTACGCTAAACCCTACAAACGTGCAACAGTATCTTAGTTTTTATCCCTGCAGATTCCTCAGACAGCCCCAGTTTTTGCAAAAAGCTTAACATCAGAATCTACACAATCAAGTGCGTGATATATCCAATATGAAAAATAATCCCAGACAAGAGTGCATGGATTCTGGCTTGCTTATCTGGCTTTCCAAGGAATGCGTCACTGACAACTTCTGACATGGGAAAAGGACGGCTGCTGGAAAGATTGAAGCTAGATAGCCCATGTTTTCTGTCAACCCTACAGTCACTGTATTCAGTTTCGTTCTTATCGCTTCGTATAAGGTGACCTCCTAACAGAGAGTTTTCATTCCTTCATCAAAGGCTACCCGGTTCCACCCCACTCCCCACTTATAAATACTTTCTTGCGTTACGTGGCGGAATAATATTATGAGAAAATAGTGCTAAGTGTTCTCTTCCTTAGTTTTGTGCGCTAAGAACATTCGTATAATTTCTTCTTGCTCCTTCTTCTCGTAACGTTCTCAGCGCTCTGTTCTTTCACAGTATTTTGAAGTTCTTCAGTTCACTGCTGCCAATTTAATTTTCCATCCTTTTCTTCACGCTCCATTCTGTCCAGCTGTAAATGGGTATTCGACTCAGCTTTTAAGTTAGAGAAGGCAAATGCAGTGGTCCTATTATTTGACTGCCTCCTTGGAGACCATTGTGAACTAAACGGAGAAATATTTCTTTCTTTGCTTATTTCTTCGTTTCTTTTCTTTCTGTTTTTTTGTTGTTGTTTTTTCCTCTTTTTTTCTATTTTTTAATATAATTTTGCTAGATATCTCTCCATTCCAACTTATCATCTTATTTGTAACTATTCTTGGATTTGTTTCTTGTATTTGTTCTAAATATAACCATGCCTTCTTATCTCTCAGTGAGTATCAACATGTTTTAACGGTGTGCGAGCGTATCGCACGTGACTAGGAAAACACATATTCGTGCTATAAATAGCATTCGATGTTTCAGTTTGAAGGTATTTCCTAACTTCTCGAAGCTTCTTTTTTTCATTTAGAGAGTCGACTGAAGAGTAGCTCTCTGGTCTCTACGGAGATAGAGAGAATAAGACTACGGCTTCCCTCCAGGCAGGTCGTAAGAGGCGACCAATATGTGGTTGAGGAACTGTTGCTGCAAGAGCACGTCAACACTTTAGTGCAGGCTTCCTGTGACAGGGACCAGATGTAGTGGTGGTTTCATGCTCCATGGGCAACCAAAAAAGATGATGATGAATTGACTGTAGTTTGTAAGATTTTGATATTAAGATATCCATAAATAAAAGAGGTAGGAACAGATACTGTTGTAAGGATATGAATCTAGCTTGTATGCGAATAGGCAGAAACCAAAAAAGATATAGACTTTCATAAATGGGTATTTGCATTGAATGAATAGAAGGGTTGGAATGGTACGATAGGGTTACCAATGTGGAACTGATGACAAGAAGCAGATAAGTGTGAGAGGAACAAGAGATGAAAAGAAGACACTGACGATAGATAGGACACACATGGAGGAATTGATAGAATTGCAGGTCAGTCATTGTTCTGGAAACCCCAGGGTAGGAGAAACATGTGTAGACCACACATTGAGACCATTCCTGGAGGCGGAAATGACAATGATGACGAAGACATTTAGAGAGCTCGAGCTGATGGCACGTGACAAGAGAATGTGACACGTGTTTGTTGAAGTCTGATGCTTCTTGTGGAGCTAAAGCGTATAGACTAACTGATTTAATAGTCAGAGAAATCTATTGCGGTGACAGACATACTGGGCATACAATAGACGTTGAGAGATCATATAAGAGCAGTTCCGAGGAAAACAATATTACATGGTCACTGATGACCAGACAAATGCCAGTAGAACAAGAGATGAGAAGAAGATACTGGAGATGACTACGGCACACACTGAGGAAATATGTTGATAGCATTACACGCTGTCTTTGTTCTGAAATCCGCAGATTTAGAGAGTAAATAAATAAAGGTAATTAACAGTCACTCGTTGGACATAAAGGATGGCATCAGACAAAGAAAAGAAAATTTAAGTGATAAGCTTACCGGGAATCGAACCTAGGACCAACCTAACGGCAGCATTACGTTGCTGTGAAAGTACGAGGGGCATTCAGAAAGTAATGCACCACATCGTTTTTCTCAGCTAATAATAAAGATAAAAGCATGAAATTTTGCACACTTCAAACATGGTATGTGCCAATTGTGTGCACCAAATTGCAACACAACCGGCTAAATAATACGGCTGCCTTAAACCGTTGAAATGGAGCGTGTTAGCAACTTGCGTTATAAACAGCGAATTGTGATAGAATTTCTCGTTGCAGAGAAGGAAACTGTTGTGAATATTCACAAGCGTCTATGTGATGTGTATGGAAGTTTTGCAGTCGACAGGAGTACAGTCAGTCGCTGGGTTCAGAGAATCAAAGAATCAGGAACTGGAGATACGGAGCTGCTTGATCGCCGCGCTGTGGACGTCCTGCCACAGACACCAACGCAGAAATGTTGAAATGCGCTGAGGGCATTATTCTCACTGATAGGCGAATCACTACTCAACAATTGGCCTTACAGCTGTCAGTCAGCATTGGTAGTGCAAATGCAGTTATAAAAACTCTCGGATTTTCTAAGGTTTGCGCAAGATGGGTTCCTCGAAGTCTCACAAATGACCACCGATTGCAAAGGAAAGCAATTTCTTCTGAATTGTTGGAGCGTTTCAATGCTGATGGAGATAACTTTTTGGCTAAGATCGTTACAGGTGACGAAACCTGGGCACATCATTTTGAACCTGAGACAAAAAGACAGTCAATGGAGTGGCATCATCCGCAATCACCAAGAAGAAAGAAATTCAAGACAATTCCTTCAGCTGGAAAGGTCATGATCACTGTCTTTTGGGACATTGAAGGTGTGATTCTTGTGGACGTTATGCCAAGAGGAGAGACAATCAATTCGCAAGCTTACATTAAGACATTGAAAAAAAACTCAATAAACGTTTTCGCAGAGTTCGGCCGCACAAGAATCCAGCAGACTTGCTTCTCCTTCACGACAATGCGCGCCCTCACACACGTCTGGCAACACGGGAAGCAATCACCAAATTGGGTTGGACTGTACTACCCCATCCACCCTATAGTCCCGATTTGGCACCCTCTGATTTTCATCTATTTGGTCCACTTAAAGATGCACTCCGTGGGACAAGGTTTGAAGATGATGAAGGAGTGATTGATGCAGCGAAGAAATGGCTACATGATCAAGACAAAATCTGGTACGGGCTAGGAATACATGCACTTGTTTCGCGCTGGCATAAAGCCGTACAAGTTGATGGGGATTATGTTGAATAATACCGATGTTTACATGACATATCCATGTATATTGTGTATAAATTTCATGCTTTTTGAATAAACAGCTCCTGAGAAAAACGATGTGGTGCATTACTTTCTGAACGCCCCTCGTACATCCTGAAAAGGCGCTCAGCTAATTTTGCACCCCTGGTGCCTGTGTGGTAGATTATACGCGATGAGATAGAAAATGGTCAAAGAGAGGTAACCAGTTTTAATAGAGTATAATAATAACTGAATAGTCAGACATGAAGAGAAATGTGGATTTGAATAATTAAGGGAGGAAGAACAGTCATTAGTATTGAAATGAGAGGCAGCAACATGCAGGTAATTAACGCAACCTGGAGTCCAATTAGCCATAACCTGAAATAGCTGCGTAGTTCAAAAAGTAAAGATGTTCAGAATACATTAACAGCCAAAAGAACTAGCAGATATGATGAAGAAGCTTCCGTGACCAACAAGACCGTTGTAATGTATGAAAGTATCGGTATCAGCAGGTGGAGATAGGCCCTGCAGAAGTCTATGGCAACATTTCTTCGTTTGAACCCCATGTTTATATGTTATACAAACGTTCGTAAACAACGTACGCCTTGGGGTCAGTAGTCAAGACTACCTAGCTTGTTCACACACGTATGTCTCGTGTAATAATCATCATCATCATCAGCGTCATCATCACGTCAAGGACAAGAACCTGACACTGTAGATCACGTAAGCAAGTAAGCGTAATATGTGACCAACCTTCCAGAGAGTGCGATGAAGCCCCTGCCACACCTATTAATTACGTTTATTTATTTATTAACGTGTTTATGTACTGTTGACAGGACTCGGGCTCCCTTCATTTTTTTTATTTCAGAGTAAGAGAGGTAGAAGGAGACAAAGAAAAACCTGGAGAAGAGGACTGGAGACAGACATGAAGGAGATGAACAACTGGAGACAGACATGAAGGAGATGAACAACTGGCGACAGACATGAAGGAGATGACCAACTGGAGACAGACATGAAGGAGATGAACAACTGGAGACAGACATGAAGGAGATGAACAACTGGAGACAGACAAGAAGGAGATGACCAACTGTAGACAAACATGACGGAGATGAACAACTGGAGACAGACATGAAGGAGATGAACAACTGGAGACAGACATGAAGGAGATGAACAACTGGAGACAGACATGAAGGAGATGAACAACTGGAGACAGACATGAAGGAGATGAACAACTGGAGACAGACATGAAGGAGATGAACAACTGGAGACAGACATGAAGGAGATGACCAACTGTAGACAAACGTGAAGGAGATGAACAACTGGAGACAGACATGAAGGAGATGAACAACTGGAGACAGACATGAAGGAGATGAACAACTGGAGACAGACATGAAGGAGATGAACAACTGGAGACAGGCATGAAGGAGATGAACAACTGGAGACAGGCATGAAGGAGATGAACAACTGGAGACAGGCATGAAGGAGATGAACAACTGGAGACAGGCATGAAGGAGATGAACAACTGGAGACAGACATGAAGGAGATGAGGAAGACATGTAAAGACCTTGAGCTGATGGCACAAGACAAGAAAACTTTGCATGTTTGGTAAAGGCCTACCTTCCTTGGAAAGTTGAACGGTGGTGATGATGATGATGATGATGATGATGATGATGATCATGATGAATGCTGGCCAAAGTAGAGAGCAGACACGTACATTTCGTTGGCTCATATTTATATTAGTCTTTAAATAGTCGCTACAGTTACGTAGATTGAGAACACGTGCACGCACACAGACACACACACACACACACAATCTTTTCATTAAACAACATTTTGTTGATTGATTTAATTTTACAGTAATAAAAAAGTACGGTTATATAAAATGCAAAGAAAACATACACAATAAGAATTTATAATTAACTGGTGGGCGATATAGAAAAACAAATTTAGGAATAATGCCGCCAGTACGCATATGGCAGCCATTCTTCTTCCTGTTCTTTCTATACCTGGGGATTTGAGTTTTCACTATTTACCTGTGTGTGTGTTTGTAGGTGAGCTTGGCAGCTTTGGAATATGTTATCGAGAACCATAAACTCTATACATCCTAATTATAATACATCCGAGGATGAAAGAGATATGTCTGTCCATTAACTATTTTAAAAAAAAAAAAGAAAAAAAAAGAAGAATCGAGAGAACATGTGAATTTTTCTGCATGTCCTTCTCCAACTGTCCCTGGTGTCATTTAATTATTTAAAAAAAAAAAAAACAGAGAAAACGTTATCAAAAGCGCAGAAAAATAAATAAAAACGTTAAATATAGAGAGAGGTGAGAGAGAGAGAGGCGGAGGGGGAAAGTGACAGAGAATAAGTGAGAGAGAGGAAGGAGAAGGTGAGAGAGAATGAGTGAGAGAGAGGAGGGGAGGGTGAGAGATAATACGTGAGAGAGAGAGGGAGATAGAAGGAGAGAGAGAGAGAGAGAGAGAGAGAGAGAAAGCAACAATTGTCCTAAAGTATAATGCATTTTATAGAGTAAGAGCTTCTATTAGGACAAACAAATATAAGAGCTTCTATAAATTACAAAAAAATGTAAGAGCTTATGGGAGATGGAAAACTAAATGTAAGAGCTATTAGTTTTTTTTTTTTTTTTTATGTAAGAGCTTCTATTAGATTTTAAAAAAAATGGAAGAGCCTCTATTAGATTTTTTAAAATTTAAGAGCTTCTACTAGATCAAAAAATGCAGAGCTTCCATTAGTTTAAAAAAAAATGTAAGAGCTTCTATTAGAGGAAAATTGGAAGAGCTTCTATTAGGTAAAAAAAAAAAATATGTAATAGTTTCTATAACAGGACAAATATAATTGCTTCTGTTTGTGGGAAAACTATGAGAGCTCCTACTGAGGAAAAAATTGTGAGATCTTCTGGTAGATAAAACAATGAAAGAGCTTCCATTACAGGAAAAATGTAAGAGTTTCTGTTAGATTAAAAAAAAAATATAAGAGCTTCTATTAGTGAAAAAAAAGAAAAAAAAAACGAAAAATGTAAGATGAGAAATGTAAGATTTTCTTTTAGTGGAAACATTTAACAACTTCCATCAGAGGAAAAATGTAATAAGAGGACAAATGGAATAACTAATAGAGGACAAATGGAAGAGATTCTGTTATAGGACACATTAACAGTGTCTTTATTTTAAAATAACTCAAGACAGGGAAGGAGAAAAAGGATACGGAGTAAAAAAAAAAAAAAAAACAAGATAAAGAGAAAAAGAAAACATGTCAACGGTAGTTATCCTCTAATGAGGATCATCATCATGTGACGTATTCTTTCCAGAACGTTGTCTCCATTACAGCTGCTCTGAACGCATCACGATTCTGGGCAAGTCGACCTGCATCAGCCAAAGACAAGTTCAGACTCTCTGTGGTGTCCTGGGTTCACCGTCGTCTAGGTCGACCCCTTCCCCTTTTTCCAGGAACCATGCCTTCCATCACTAATTTTTCCAGACTATTATGTCTTTTTATATGACCGAAAAATTTCAGCTTCCTTATTGCGATGGTATTTAGGAGCCAATGTTCCTGTACGTTTAGTGAGTGCAGTACTTCTCTGTTGGTCTTTTTTTCTGTCCAGTGTATTCTCAACATCCTTCTGTAGCATTTCATTTCGAATGATGTAATCTTTTTTGCAACTGTTTTATTGAGTGTCCAAGTCTCACAGCCGTATGTTGCTACTGGGAATATACATGCTCTGATCAGTTGTAACTTTGTTTCTTTGCTTGTGCCTTGCCATAGGTTTTTCATCTGTATTAGCTTATGTGAAGCAATTGCAAGTCTTCTTTTAATTTCTACTGCACAGTCGCCAGAGCTGTTAATGATTGATCCTAAGTATTCGAATTCATTGACACTTTCCAGTTCTTCGTTATCAATTTCAATTTCTGGTTTGGTCTTTACTTTGTCTGTTGTCAATACTTTGGTCTTCTTGGTGTTTAGGTATAGATTCTGGGCCTCGCTGTGTTTTTTGGTGGACAGAAGTAACTAATGAGGATACAGGATAATATATGAAATTATTTTGGTCTCTTCTCATTTACAAAAAGACTGAAAGCCCATCATCATCATCATCATCATCATCATCATCATCATCATCATCATCATTAACGTTGTGCATTGCCCGCAACAAATTCACTCCAAGTCCTCCTGTCTTGTGCTATCCGCACTAGATCTTTTCATCTCTTCGTTATCCCTTTGATTTCCGTAGAACTTAAACTATTTACTTTGGTGGACTTGTCGGCCCAATGCCCAGCCATCTTTAGGCACCTTTTACGGCATGCTTGATAGGTTACATTGTTGTTATTCTTTGCTCTGGCAATATACGGGCGGAAAGCTCAATGGCTGACGGATTTCATAAAAAAATGTAAGACGTTTGGAAGATTGTTCTCGTGATAGTGCGTACTAGAATGTAACTTTTTAAGTATTTTTTATTCACTGTGTGAAAAATGTTCCAGAAAGATAAAAATGAGAATTGAATATATTCGTCTCTTCATGCAGAGTTAACCGTGCGAAACAAAACAACATAACAGCTTACGCTTGCAGGTTTTTAACGCACAAAGTAATGAGCTAAAACCAGGAGAACATCTATGGACTGGAGGTTATATCATCAAACCTCCCTGTCTGCTCACGCGACTTGTCCGTGAACCAGGAAGCGCTACATGAGGTCTGGACTGGAACAGCAGACATTACGTCGACAGCTCAACAATACCGCAAACTTTCGACACGCCTAAAATAATGATAACGTAAATAACACACATAAATTTTGTGCATTGTCCTTGACATTTCTTGGCTTCTCATTTCATTGTAATTTATATTCGGTAATTCCCGCTAAAAGTGTGCAAGAAAACAGTTCTGGCGTTTCCCACGCTATGTGCTAAGTGTTCTATTGATTTCTATATAATTATGCGTGGAGAAATGTGGTGTGATTAGTGTGTGTGTATGTGCGTGTGTGTGTGCTGGAGGCACGCTCCTCTCTCACTTCACGGACTAGCGAAACATTTCGTGAAAGCGATAGGTATTTCGCTTTGTAGACATGTCATTCGTGTAAAGGTAATCAACAAACGTTACGAATCATTGCTCTTCTATTGCTGTCTGAGATATGATTTGTGTATAGCGCATTTGCCAGTTATGTTTTCGTCTATCTTACATAGAGATTTACTGGTTCGTTCTCGGAGAAACCTATCCGCACTTTCTATAACTTAATGGATCCCTCTGTATAATTTCTCGTCGGGGGGATGGCCCGAGGAGATTTCAAAGCTTTTAAACGAATATTATCACCGTTGAGGGAACAAAAGGAAATAAAAAGATCCAAGCACAGCCGCGAATATGGAACACATAGTAACAAATATAGAAAATATAAGAACTGTTACGAGTAGGCGACACAGTAAAAAATATAGAAACATAAGAACTGGGGGGGGGGGGGGGGGGCGGGGGGGGGGGGGGGGATATAAAATTATCGAGAAAAAAAATTAGTCTGACTAGGACCAAAGACAAAGAAAATAGCCAGCGTTGCGGCCACAAGACCTTCGTAAGGGAAAGGAAAGAAAGTGAGAGCTAAGTAAGACATATGAGAAAATAAATTAAAAACGGGTAAAATCTACTAAGACTTAGCCACGAAAACATAAATATACTACTCGTCAAAAGTCAAGGGCCACCCTATTATTTTCAATACACTTTTATATAAGCGCATAGAATGATTAAATGAAGGACGTTTTTAGTAAAAATGGGTGCAATATCTTCCTCTGACAGTCCTCTATGCACGTTAAGCATAAAAACAACTCACCGACAACCATGGTGATCACGTGCAATTTGGTTTGCTGACCATAAATTCACATTTTTAATGTTTTTTTTCAAACTTCCGTACAACCAAACAGGTGAAGTAATCGTGCTGATTGACATTCCACGTGCAATGACGACTTTTCGTGAACAGAGTTCACTCTTAATTTGTTTTACAATCAGCAGACTTAGGGTAGTTTCATCACTTGCAAAAACCATGCCACCGAGAAGAAATCTTGACACCTTACAAAGAATGAGGGCTATAGCGTGGGTTTATCTGTCCATGAGGTTGCTAGACGGCTTGCAGTGTCACACTCTACTATCCAAAGAATTTTGGAGAGATTTCAGGCCACAGGAAGTGTGGAGGATTGCCACCGGCCAGGTCGCCCTAGATGCACCAATAGGCATGATGACCGGTACCTCTTGTTGTCAGCCCTGCGCCATCGAACAGTGACTTGTTCCACTCTAAGATGTCAGCTGAGACAAACTGTAAACATTAATGTCAGTCAAAGCACCATTCGCAGACGTTTACATTAATTTGGACTGGCTGCTCGACGTCCTGCAGTCAGAATCCCTCTTACTCCTGCTCATTGCAGAGCCCGTGTTGCTTGGTGTCGCGAGCACATCCGATGGACAAGGCAACAATGTAGTCAAGTTCTCTTCACTGATGAATCTCGCTTCACTGTGTCATTCAATGATGGCAGGATTCGAGTTTGGAGACGACCAGGAGAGCGATTTACTGATGACACAATTCGAGAGGTGGATCGTTATGGTAGGGGTTCTGTCATGGTCTGGGGATGCTTCTACAGACACGGCAGGACCCCACTCTACATCATCCAAGGCAACTTGACCGGCCCAAGATACCAGAACGAAATCTTGAGACCAATTGTTCAGCCTGCTCTGGAGGCCATAGGTGGTAATGCCATCCTCCAAGATGACAACGCTCGACCCCATCGAGCTCGTGTGGTGAATGAGTTTATTCAGCAACATGGGATCATCAGGATGGCGTGGCCAACTCATTCACCTGACCTTTCTCCGATTGAGCACCTCTGGGATGTCCTTGGTCGAAGATTGTCAACAAATCACCCCCTGCCAATGAATGTTGCACAGCTGACTGCATTTCTGCTTCAGGAATAGCAAGCTGTTCCTCAGGATACTCCTCGGACCCTTGTGGATTCGATGCGTCTACGCTGTCTTGAATGCCTTGCTGCAAACGGTGGTCATACCCAATTTTGAAATGTCTATTTGTCCAATATCTATTGTGTGACTTTTGAAAAGGTGGGTGAAACACTTCACAGGTTCATTGCGTTTGAATGTGTGTTTCCATTTCTTTACGTGACATGTCAATTTGGTATTCAATAAATGCCGTTTTGACTGATACCAATTACGTTTATATCAGATTTGTTTTATGGTTTCAACCAAGGTTTTTCTAAGTGGCCCTTGACTTTTGACGAGTAGTATATGTCTGCTGCTTCCGGGTACGAATAGGGGACACAGTAAAAATTATCACAAGAACTGGCAGGAACAAGGGACACCATTCTTGAGATAAAATAAAACACATTGGACTTACTAAAAGGTAAGAGTTATCGTTTAGCAAATACTGCTGTACAGGAATAAAGTGATAGAGACTTCACTTATACAAATTCTCAGCTGTGTGGGGTGGAGGTGACCTGTTCTCTTCCTCGCTGTCTTTACCTTCACTAGGGCGACCAACAAAAGCATCAAAGTAGACGTAACAAAGACAGAGGAGATTACATATATGAGGCAGAACTCGAGAGAACAAGTACGGAAAGGGAGACTGTATAGCTGATATCGTTTGTTTCCGTCTCACACAACGCGAGCCGTGACAAGGACTTGTGAGCAATGTGTGGTTTGCTAGAGTAGAGGATTTCAGGCACAGTTAGTAGCAAATATTGGTGTCATGCACAGTTTAGGATTAGATTCATTCATCTATTTCAGTGTTTCTCAACCTTTTTGTATTCACGGCACACTTTTCAATTTTCTAACAATTTGCGGCACACCTATCTGACCCCACGCCTGAATAAAAAATTACAGTGATATAGGCCCATACTAAATTAAATTCACTAATTTTTGGGTGCTTTAGCTTTCTCTATGCTTCTCTTACTCCGGGCATTCCAGAACAAGTATCGCCTTGTACTGCAATTGTTTCTAAACAATGTTTGTCCAATCCAACCCCAGAAAAAGATAAACCTCCTGTAGCATTTGGAGGTCATTTTCTTTTTTGGCTCCTAACGGGGCTTGAGGCTACCACTGCAGCTGGTCCGTTGATGTATCATATATCAAGAAGGCAAACTAAATGTTCCCCATTTCGCTTCCCCTTCCCCATCAACTTTTCCTCAAAACACCTCGACAATACTGCGTTCCTCTGCAATCTCGTGTAGCGTGGCCTGTTCTCGGAAAACACGCTTTGTTTCAGGAGTTCTGCCACGTCATTATCAGTTTCATGATGTAAAAAAAAAATTAACTGAAAATTGGGAACTCTTATATTTAAAAAAAATGAATACATTATGCTTTCACATGTGGGGCGAGATGGTAAATGTAGATGAGTGATGATAGTATCAAGTAGTACTTGATATAAAGAATTGTATCTTAGAAAAGAGATCTGGTGAAGGGATGGCACAGGATGAAGTCGTCCAGGTGTTATAGAAGCAGCGAACAGGTGACTAAGTTGCCCTCTTGCTGGACAAACCTATGCTTTCTAGGGAAAATATAAATGGCTCAACGATTCCCTTAATTTACAATTAATTTAACACAAGAAACATTGAAAATAATTCAATAACTTGTAAAGAAATCAATTATTTTAATGCCTACTTGATTATTGCTTAAAAAAATGAATTTGTGCACAATATATATATATATATATATATATATATATATATATATATATATATATATATATATATATATATATATATATATATATATATATTATATATATATATATTTATATATTATATATATATATTTATATATATATATTGTTACCACCATTATTATAGTGTTGTGGTATTTTCGGGCTTATAGTTCATAGCCGATTGATTTTCAGATAAATGCGAAAAATTGATGTGGGCCGTTTGGATGGGCCAATGGTGAACAAACGAACATCGTTATGATGATGGGGTCATGAAGGTTGACCAACTGGAAAGAAATCTGGACTGGACCCATGGTGTCACATAAACGACGATTTATTTAACGTAGACGGATTCATCAAAGACATACATCATCAGTTATACAGTTGACAGTAGTATTGCATCAAGATACGTTTCATTAGTACACGGCATCAATCATGAACTTGACCGACTCTCTGACCGCCGACATCTCAAGCACGGCGAGAGCTCTACGGTGAGCAGTTCTAATATTCTGGTTCTCATAACGGAGCTTTGAATAATATGAAGGGTTTTATGGAAGGAACCCTGTAAATATATATTGTAGTACGATCCAGATAATAATCAGCAAGGATATGGACACACTAGCGACACGCCATGACAAGACGTGTCGAAGTTCTACCAAATCTTGTCGAGAATAAATATGGTATCAAATGTGATACCTAATGTCGCGAGGTGTTTTGAGGAGATAGGTCCGCTTGGATGGAATGGAAGAATAAAGATAATAATGTCTTATTGATAGCTTCCGAGTTTGAAGAAACTGCCTCTCCTCGGGAAATAGTGTACTAGAAATTGACTAAAAAGAGAATTCTGGTGACACTAAACAGGATATTTTCTGGACGATAAATTCTTCCTCAGGAATCCTACAAAAGGACTGTGTAAAGCACATAAGGTTGAGAAAGAGATTTGGTGTCCAGCCACATTTAAAATATCCCGACCCAATAGAAATTAACTGAATTATGGCTGAGCCCCCAGGGTGTAGATTTATATTTCAAAACAAAATACAACCCAAATAAAGTTAACAAGAAAAATAACAACAGACTCTGTTATGTAAAGTTGGATAAAAGGGTATGGAATCTTACATTTTTATATACACATATAAATATGAAAAAAAGTTTAGCTCTACTGTTTATTAAAAAAAAAAATCAACTAGTGTGGTCATCACTTGGACCAGAGATCTTTTCTATGGTAGTGTTGCTGGTAGGTATTATACTCAACTCTCCGAAGGCCTGTAGTAGCTGCGGAGATGATTTTGGTTCGGACTCTCTTGGTTTGGTCTGCCCCAGTAGGTTGGTCTTATAACAGTTAATGGGTTCAGAGGGTGTCAGAGTCTGCTTCCCTGGACTCAGTGCACATCACAGATAAGGATGGGGTAAGTCACCTCTGCTGAATGCCTCTTCTGTTTATGGGATGTGTGGGATGGTTACTGGGTGATAGGATAAGGTTGGGTAAGGGTAATCTTGGTACCATGGACTTGTACCCTGGACCTGGTTTAGGTATCTGGTAACCGCAACCTGGTTTTTGCTTTGTAACCGCAACCTGGGTTAGTACCTCGTAACCGCAACCTGGGTGGACTGGAAACAATTGAAATCCCATTAGTGGTTTCAAGAGCAGTCATCTCCTAAGTCTGATGGCCGGTAAGCGTCCATCAGAAATTAAATTAACACAAGGTTAACTACTATTTAGTAACTGTGTTATCTATTAGATATGAACTACCACTTCTTAACTGACATTATAGTGTATCTTGAGTTCTCAGTCTCTATCTGGCTGTCTGCTTATTTACAGCAGTGGTTTTCCCCATGTGGCAATGAGTTTCACAAACTGTGAGGTAGGGGCTGGGGTCATCAATGGTTGAGAACCACTGGTTCACCTAGTGCCCATAGAGCAGTATTTTAATTTTGGGGTCTCTGTCAACAATGGTTTGAGAACCACCGGGTAATAGTTTCCTATGCTGCTTTAACTTGGTGGGGTGTCATTGCTGCCAAGGTCTGAGAACCAATGATTTACATTCTTGCTTACTCAAGCAGTAAATCATTTGGAGGTAGTCATGGTCTCAAGGCTTGAGAACTACTGACTTACATTTTGTCAGTCAAGTGGTAAATTCATTAAATAGCTAAATAATTGCAAACATTCTTAAAGTCCTGGTTCCTGTAGAAAATAACATTCATATAACTGATAATAAAATAGTTCTTCAATCATACATAAAATAGTTCTTCAATCATACAACATGGTATATGCATAGGATTGCATTAAATACATATAAAGAACCTTCCATAATGAAAAAACACATTAATGTCCCTTATGTGACAAAGTGAGAAGAAGTGATTGAGACACTGTTATCAAGTTTGTAGTCTTGGCAGAGAACACAGAAGCCTTATAAGAAATAGAAAATAGAAGAACCACTAATACACTTCTATTTTGCTTGGATCAATATGCAAATCTCAAAGTAACAACAATAATGTACATCAATTGTTTTAACCCTGTCTTATTTCTGCCAGGCTGTGAGATAAAGATCAGGAGTTAATTAGGTTTAGGAACTTTGCAAACTCATACATTAGTTTGAGTGATCTGTAAAGATGCAAATAACAGTTATTGTCACTGAAAATGAAATGCATTTAAACTTTACAAAAAGTTACTGCAATAGCAAGCTGTTGATAAACATATGATTATTCATGTTATAAAATCAGCAGTATTAGATCTACTTACTTCGCTCAACGAATTCACTAAGGATATTTTGCAACAAGTACAAAGTAGCCTCGACCGAGGCCCATAAAATCACATCTGCTACGTACGATGGTTACCAGAAGAATGACCGCTTAAAATTCCCTCCTAAAATTCCAGGTGTATTCCGGGCAGGGGTGGGCTGTGATTTGGGTGGCATTGTAGCAAATCCATCTTTTGGTCCCAGGAGTATTAAGTTACCTTCGTTAACTCGCATAGTATCCACTGTGTACATGTTCAGTTCGTGACACCAAGAAAGGCGGTCTGTTCGTAGCACAATGTTTTCCACCTTTCAAGTTGAATGACATTCGCTGGCTAAGGAAAAATTTATTACCTAGGACCGGTGAGAATCCTGAGCTGGTAAAATACTGTGAAATCTAGAGAGACTTTTCCATTATAAGAAATGAAAAAGATATCTGAAGGGAATAGCTAGCGAGAGATTTTAAGAAGAAGAAAAATAATAGACAGAAGAAAGAGTCAGTGAGAAGTCGTTCCACGACATAAGCCCCCTTTTGAAAGTTCGGCCAACGGCCAACTAAGTTCGAGCCGACTCTTCTCTTATGTCGGACACTACATTCATGTATCGTGTCCTCCATTCCTTCAATCCAAATATTTCCTCTTTTTTCCTCTGTCGAACGGTATGCCTGTAATCCACACATGGCTATCCGTTTCCTCTTCAAGAAGTAGTTGAGGTGGGTTGAGCAAGCCTGCTCGCAAAAATATCCCCCTCTTCTTTCCTCCCTTATGGATCCTCCATTGAAGCTTGCCTCCTGGCAAAGAGCTTGCCCTAAAGCCTACACTCTGCTTACAACTGGATCTATAGCAAATAGTTTTGCGTGATGAGGTTGCCAACCTCATACACAACCTTATTTTAGTCATAGTACTTGACCTGCTAAGGACACATACCTATCTCCCCAGGTATGAGAGCGTGTATGTTCCTCTATCGCTGTTTCTCCAGTGACAGAGAAAGATAAGTCTGCCAGTTGTTCCTGCCCACCAGGTACCAAGGAAATTTGGACCTTCTTCACTTTCTGATCCCAGAGAGTGGGTGAGGTTATCGGAATTGACTGAAGACTAAGTGCTTGAGGCTCATGTTCCTCTTTAGCCATTTCTCCCGTGTTAAAGGAAGATATTCCTGAAACATGTTCCATCCCACCAGGTACCAAAGAAATTTGGACCCGCTTCACTTTCTGATCCCAGAGAGTGGGTGAGGTTATCGGAATTGAGTGAAGTCTTAGTGCTTGAGGGTCCTGTTCCTCTACAGCTGCTTCTCCCGTGTTAAAGGAAGATATTCCTGAAACATGTTCCATCCCACCAGGTACCAAAGAAATTTGGACCCGCTTCACTTTCTGCACGCAGATAGTGGGTGAGACTATCAAAACTTGTTCAGAATTAAGTGCACTGGGGTGGTCAATCCCTTTGCACTCTTCCAACTTTTCAGTGAAAATGTTGGAAGATGAGTTAGGCATTGGAGTCTCCATAGCCTGTTCAGTCACGCCATCTCTGGATCGTGCTGAGTCTCCTAAGATGATATATTTCCCTCCTTGAGGTATCGGGTAAATTCGTTCATCTAATATTGCGGCCTTTACTTTGCCGTTTACAAAGTTCGACCTAACTTCTACATAAGCTAAAGGCAAAATCATCCTTCTGTTGATTATCATGGGTGCTGTTACCTCAACATCCTCTTCGGTGACTTGATCAAGGTCGATAACAGAGGCTGAGACAAGGGCATCACACCCAAGACCTTGATAATACAAACAGGTGATTTCTTCTCCATTTACTGTGGCAGTCTCCACATTTTGAGAATCCCTGTATCCACTCCGGGCCTTCGTCAAGTTCCCATCCATGGTAGGGACCTTAGCTTTGTAAGAAGTCTGTGGGATTGGGTCTCGGCGCATACAGTCTAACTGATGTAAGTTGGCCGACAGGTGATGTTCAAGAACATCCCTTCCCTTCCCATAGGGTTGCGTAATCCTTTTCCGTTGAGTGATCCTATTTGGTTGAGCGATCCTATTTACCAGGTTGTTGGTGCGGTTGTTTTCAATATGCCTGTTGTGAGTTTTTGCTGAGGATGAGGAAGGTCTCTTCAGATTATCAGCACTCTTGTGCTTAATCTTGTTTTCAGGATGGTCTAGATGTCTCCGTTTAGATATCCGTACCTCTGCTCTGTCTGAGCCTGAATCCTGAGACATAGACTTGGCTTCATGTGGTGCAGTTATATTTACCACTGAAGATGGTGATGCAACTGGCAAAGGAGTGGCCTGATGAGTATCCCTAGATTCAAGTTTATCCCTGGATTCCATATTTGTAGGTTGAAACTGAGTTTCCAGTTCTTCCTTACACTGGAGGGATTTTTCTTGTCTTTGTCTCTCATGTTCCACATTCTCTTCCGTGTATTTTGCTCTCCATTTCTTCCTTTCTGCTTCTCTCATCCTGCATTTTTCCATCTTTTGTGAAACAAAAGTATCCAGTTCTTCTCCGGAGAGTTCACACTCAATGGCTAACTCTGTCCAGAATGTTCTCCACTCATTCAACTCTACAGATTCTTCCATTATATCCGTAGTGGTTCGTTGAGCGAGTATGAGATCTCTAACTCACAAACAATAATTAAGGCAAAAATACTTTCTATAGTCTTAACTATACTAAAGTATTACAAAACCATATATTAAATCAAACCAGCATTTATAACCATCAAATTAAAAATTAGTTAACAATAGGTAACTAATTTCCAGCAGTACCACCAAGAAGAGTTCTCATAACACAACTTAAAATCTGTTTTTCTTGCAAAAATTTATATGTATTTTAGTCTAGGGTAATTTATATGTCCCCTCTTTAATCTAATCCTAGACTTGGACACCAATAAGTGACAAGTACCTACAGCAGTAGTGGTCTAGGAAAGATAAAGAGTTTTCATATCTCAGACAAGTGTCTAAATATGAAATAAGAGTTAATCCCGGACACGAGCGTCCCAGTTGTCGCGAGGTGTTTTGAGGAGATAGGTCCGCTTGGATGGAATGGAAGAATAAAGATAATAATGTCTTATTGATAGCTTCCGAGTTTGAAGAAACTGCCTCTCCTCGGGAAATAGTGTACTAGAAATTTACTAAAAAAAAAAAGAGAATTCTGGTGACACTAAACAAGATATTTTCTGGACGATAAATTCTTCCTCAGGAATCCTACAAAAGGACTGTGTAAAGCACATAAGGTTGAGAAAGAGATTTGGTGTCCAGCCACATTTAAAATATCCCGACCCAATAGAAATTAATTGAATTATGGCTGAGCCCCCAGGGTGTAGATTTATATTTAAAACAAAATACAACCCAAATAAAGTTAACAAGAAAAATAACAACAGACTCTGTTATGTAAAGTTGGATAAAAGGGTATGGAATCTTACATTTTTATATACACATATAAATATGAAAAAAAGTTTAGCTCTACTGTTTATTAAAAAAAAAAAATCAACTAGTGTGGTCATCACTTGGACCAGAGATCTTTTCTATGGTAGTGTTGCTGGTAGGTATTATACTCAACTCTCCGAAGGCCTGTAGTAGCTGCGGAGATGATTTTGGTTCGGACTCTCTTGGTTTGGTCTGCCCCAGTAGGTTGGTCTTATAACAGTTAATGGGTTCAGAGGGTGTCAGAGTCTGCTTCCCTGGACTCAGTGCACATCACAGATAAGGATGGGGTAAGTCACCTCTGCTGAATGCCTCTTCTGTTTATGGGATGTGTGGGATGGTTACTGGGTGATAGGATAAGGTTGGGTAAGGGTAATCTTGGTACCATGGACTTGTACCCTGGACCTGGTTTAGGTAGCTGGTAACCGCAACCTGGTTTAGTATCTGGTAACCGCAACCTGAGTTTTTGCTTTGTAACCGCAACCTGGGTTAGTACCTCGTAACCGCAACCTGGGTGGACTGGAAACAATTGAAATCCCATTAGTGGTTTCAAGAGCAGTCATCTCCTAAGTCTGATGGCCGGTAAGCGTCCATCAGAAATTAAATTAACACAAGGTTAACTACTATTTAGTAACTGTGTTATCTATTAGATATGAACTACCACTTCTTAACTGACATTATAGTGTATCTTGAGTTCTCAGTCTCTATCTGGCTGTCTGCTTATTTACAGCAGTGGTTTTCCCCATGTGGCAATGAGTTTCACAAACTGTGAGGTAGGGGCTGGGGTCATCAAATGGTTGAGAACCACTGGTTCACCTAGTGCCCATAGAGCAGTATTTTAATTCCGGGGTCACTGTCAACAATGGTTTGAGAACCACCGGGTAATAGTTTCCTATGCTGCTTTAACTTGGTGGGGTGTCATTGCTGCCAAGGTCTGAGAACCAATGATTTACATTCTTGCTTACTCAAGCAGTAAATCATTTGGAAGGTAGTCATGGTCTCAAGGCTTAAGAACTGCTGACTTACATTTTGTCAGTCAAGTGGTAAATTCATTAAATAGCTAAATAATTGCAAGCATTCTTAAAGTCCTGGTTCCTGTTGAAAATGACAATCATATAACTGATAATAAAATAGTTCTTCAATCATACATAAAATAGTTCTTCAATCATACAACATGGTATATGCATAGGATTGCATTAAATACATGTAAAGAACCTTCCATAATGAAAAACACATTAATGTCCCTTATGTGACAAAGTGAGAAGAAGTGATTGAGACACTGTTATCAAGTTTGTAGTCTTGGCAGAGAACACAGAAGCCTTATAAGAAATAGAAAATAGAAGCACCACTAATACACTTCTATTTTTCTTGGATCAATATGCAAATTCCAAAGTAACAACAATAATGTACATCAATTGTTTTAACCCTGTCTTATTTCTGCCAGGCTGTGAGATAAAGATCAGGAGTTAATTAGGTTTAGGAACTTTGCAAACTCATACATTAGTTTGAGTGATCTGCAAATATGCAAATAACAATTATTGTCACTGAAAATGGAAATGCATTTAAACTTTACAAAAAGTTACTGCAATAGCAAGCTGTTGATAAACATATGATTATTCATGTTATAAAATCAGCAGTATTAGATCTACTTACTTCGCTCAACGAATTCACTAAGGATATTTTGCAACAAGTACAAAGTAGCCTCGACCGAGGCCCATAAAATCACATCTGCTACGTACGATGGTTACCAGAAGAATGACCGCTTAAAATTCCCTCCTAAAATTCCAGGTGTATTCCGGGCAGGGGTGGGCTGTGATTTGGGTGGCATTGTAGCAAATCCATCTTTTGGTCCCAGGAGTATTAAGTTACCTTCGTTAACTCGCATAGTATCCACTGTGTACATGTTCAGTTCGTGACACCAAGAAAGGCGGTCGACATCAGGTCGGTCTGTTCGTAGCACAATGTTTTCCACCTTTCAAGTTTAATGACATTCGCTGGCTAAGGAAAAATTCATTACCTAGGACCGGTGAGAATCCTGAGCTGGTAAAATACTGTGAAATCTAGAGAGACTTTTCCATTATAAGAAATGAAAAAGATATCTGAAGGGAATAGCTAGCGAGAGATTTTAAGAAGAAGAAAAATAATAGACAGAAGAAAGAGTCAGTGAGAAGTCGTTCCACGACACCTAATAAAGCCATGTGTTGGCCTGAACAAACGCTCCACACAGGGGAGGTGTAATATTATCTCTTCATTGAGTCTTCCCACGACTTGGGGTAAGACTCACAATAATCTCCGTCAAAAGACGTCTGTCTCAAACCACAGACTTTATGGATCTCTCTTGTACAGCGTAATTGCTGTTTGGCAACAAGGAACCAATCGCACCTAGTTGCGCTATTTGGTTCAAGTATTGTGCCTGACGGCGCGTAAATAACTAAACATATACAACTTACTTAGACGCGCTCACATGTGCGTCTATCAAAACTAGACGGGCATGTGAGAGTCTCACACACTTAACTCCCACGCGCAAAAAGGATTTAACATATATATATACACACACATACATACATACATATCAGTTCCAGTTTTGAAGATATATCAATAAAACTATTTACACACAAAAAAAGTATCTCTAGTCCTTTTGTCTATCTTCATCATGAGACCATGTGATACATTTGGTGTATTTGTTGTGGTATATTTGGTTTTAGCACTTAGCTGAGGAGTTGCTACCGATCGTTGAAGCTTAGGTCAGCTAGCAGCCATAGTGCACTAAAACACACAATTGAAATCTGGCTGCCCGTCTAACCAGCACAATGTGGAGGCCAGGTAGCAGTGGTGATCCACGTTAGTAAGGGTTTGACTCCTGGTTCTATAGACTCAATGCTTACGCCAGGAACCGAGGAATCCACTTCCAGATTGAACCTGTAACACGACAAGTTCAGTGTATGGTATTTGTCAGACAAATACCACATGTCCAGATATTATGATTGGTTTGCATGTAGTCATATTGTCTGTGTCATCTACTGGTTCACATATAATGTTATAAGGTCATCAAGAACAGTATGTCGTACATGATAATTTATCAGTCATATAGATACAAAAAAGGAATGCCCTATAATACAGAAAGACGAATTCCCTGTACTCAGCCTTACAAGCCAGCTGTGAAAAGGGATTAAGATCAATCCCGACGAGCCATCATTCTGTCATACAGTAGGTTAATTGGTTTATTGGGCCCAGTCTAAGTCAAGAGTAAAGGTTGGCTGATACACGAGAATGTATAGAAAATAGATTTCACAGGTGGTAGGTTCATTGCGAATCATTATCAGTCCTGAGAAAGATTCTCGCTTCATCAAGGCTGGATTAGGATTGCGGTTATATCAAAGTGACCAATCTTCCCACCGGCACTAGCAGGAATAGCAACAAAGAGACATGCACAAAATACACATCAACCCAGGTTATATACATAATAATCTAGTGCAAATTATATTAGTTTGCAGACTATAAATGTAATCTACATACCCTCAGGCGAACACTACGTAGATGAAAAAATAGCTGTCTCACAATAGCAGTTTCATTTCGTTCTTGTATGTCGATGATTTGATACAGACTGTCAGCTCGTAGAGTGATGTGTGCGTGTTTTGAATTTCTTGGGTCTTTTACTTTATGGAAATCGCGCGGATCTCCGTGAGACAATTACGTCACAATCCGTTATTTTACTCTCAATCCGTGCTATCAAAGATGGCAGTTTGTGCATTATATATAGCAATAATTCCTCATATCTTCATACTTACGATAAATAGTACTTCCAACCAAATATCCTTAGATTCAGCACAATCTCTGCTTTATTGTGCATAATTATGACTTTATTCCGATAGTTCTTCATTCTGTTAGACAATTAATTCTGCGCTAATTGTTTTTTAAACAGAGTTTCTTCAGTTTCTTGGAAATACAGGGTGCCTCTAAAGTTCTTGTGCAACTTTAAACTTTAATAACTTTTAATGCACACATGCAGTATTCCACTTCTTGTGTAGTTCCTTGAGTGTGCTGACGACGCAATTATACTTTGTTTGCAGCAATTAGATATTGTTGGTAGCTTAACGAGTAGAATTAACATAAAGTAAACTAGATTTAGCTCCGTCTAGTTCCTTGAGTGTGCTGACGACGCAATTTTACTTTGTTTGCAGCAATTAGATATTGTTGGTAGCTTAACGAGTAGAATTAACATAAAGTAAACTAGATTTAGCTCCGTTATGAGACAAGGAAAGAATAGATCTACTACACCACAAGTACGAGGTTCAAGGTCACTAATGTAAGAGTTGTGTATGGGGCTGGGAACTTCATCATGTAAGCAAATTGCCAGAGAAACTATCGCTCTAAGAGTTGTGAACGTTTGGTGTAGGCTTCCTGCAATCTGACCAGCTACTGTGGTTGCTATGTGCTCCGTAAGGTGCTTTAAGAGAGATAATTATTGTGATTGCGATACTAAGTGTACATTTAATCTTTCCATTCTCTACTTGGTGTTTCTTAATATTCTGTCCCATGTAGGTTTGATGACATTCCAAGTACCTGTGGTCAAGGTATCTCAAAAAGCAAAAATAATAATAAAAATAATAATAATAATAATACTTACTTACTTAGTCGTTCCTCTTCTACCGCGAGATATAGAAATAGGGAAGAGAGAGCGCCATACTATCATGCCGGGTGTTTTCCTCCGGGCCTGGTTCCATTCTAGTTCTCGGTCCTTCAAAAATTGTCTAAGGTTGCCCTCCCAGCTGACTCTGGGTCGTCCTGGAGGTCTGGATCTCTGGCTCTTAGTATCCCATGCTTGTCGTGGTAGCCGATCTTCTCCCATTCTGCAGACATGGCCAAACCATCTTAGTTGGGGCTGTCCTAATTGGGTCTGCAAGGTGTTGGGTTATTAGGCCTTGACGTATCGTCTGGTTGCCGACTATGTCTCTTCTTGTGACATCAAGCACCTTCCTCAGATACCATGATAAATAAATAAAATAAAATAAACACAAGAACATTTATTACAAGTAGCAAGATCGGGGGAGGCTTCTCCTTCACCTCTAATCTTTTTACCAACACACGTGCAGAAACTCTACAATATATTAATACTATGTCGCGAGAAAGTGAATTGACAACCCTCAAGCTATTGATCTCGCCCAGTGAAAGCTGGGAAACAAATCTAGATTAGCCAGTAAGTAATTTTTGGTCATTTTATTGAAATCCACAAACTGTACACATATTTCGCTAAATGCGGTCGTTAAGTAGATAATCTGAAATGCAAAGTCACTGATTAGCCATTGGAAGTGTTTACTTTTGTTACTATAGTAACAGGCGTCCGATTGACTTAGCGGTTAGAGCGCTGTCTTCTCTTGGCGAACTTTCCCGGTTATGGGATCGAATCCTGATAGTTTCACGCACCAATCTACCCAACCATAAGTGGGTAAGTGACTCTGCTTATGAGTTAGGGAAGGCAAGCGGCAGCTAGGAATTGAACTGGTCACCCCACCTCGTAAAGCTGGACCTAGTATTTTAAAGTCTGGAAAACGTCAATTCCCTGCTGCAGTATTTATGGGACTATTCCCATCTCTTGTCTATAATTATTAACTGTTATAGCAATTATGATTTGTTCTATTTGAGAATAGCCTACTTAGCAAATCAACATTTGCGAACGGACTAGATGTTAGCCCAACGAAAGAATCCGAAAGCAAATGTCTTAATTTCTGAGGTCCGCTCGAAAGGATAGTAAAGATTATGAATATATTTACGCAGCGAGCGCGCATGTTTGTATTCGGTGTTGTCTGGAGCATAAATCTCCTGCCAAAATATCCAGAAACTCATAAAGCCATAAAGCCTTTCTTGAAAAGATTTTGTTTTACTTTGTCTGATGTGTTTACCATCAGGTGAACTCTCCATCCAATGGCCTCTATCTCACCCATCGCCGTTAGACCTTCCATACATTCTTTGCTCGTTAAACTGCATAGCCTTGCATTTCACTTCAGAAACATTCTTGTAATGTTTTCGCTCACGCTTAACCTCTTAAATGATCCTGCTGTGACCTAGAGGAGAATTTGAAGGTTCCATTTTTGTATTTGTTTTCAACAAAATCATAAACCACTTTACCTTCTTGATGTACGGGGAAGAATGAAAATCCCAGCAAGCCTTTAACAATGGCGGTGTGACTTCTGCCTGTAGGCAGAAGTTTTGTTCTGTTGTTCAGAAAGGGAAATATTGACATTGGCATTACAGGATTAAGACACCAAACCTGTGATCGGAAGTTCAAACGGTTAAACATTTTGCACAACAATTCTGGCTTTACGTTTTCCTGTAATGTATTCCAGTCCAGCCATGCCGCCATCACTTTTAACAATAATTGCAATTTCCGGTGTTATTTTTTCGCGATAGTGGGTTATTTTGTCAATATCGGCGTAAATATGTCAGATATTTAGGGCAATGATTTTATGAATATCGTATACGATACGACCTGTTAAGTAGAGAAAACTGCAAGTTATCTTTACCAGGTGATTTTAGAAAAAAACAATTTTAATACCGAACTGAGTAATTTGTCAAGGCTTTAAGAGAGAAGGGACGAAGAGTTCAAGTGCACACCAAACGTTGTCGCGCATTGATCTCAGTCATCATGCGTCATTATCCATCTTTACGCAGGATGGTTATTGCGCAATTTCCTGTGCGGGAATTTAATTTCGTGTACAAGGCGGAATTCAGCAATTTGGCCCAAACATTTTTAATTAGCACGGGCCAGATTGAAAGGAAGGCATAAAATACGTCTAAGGTTTTAAAGGAAAACACAAAGTATGGAATATCATGAGATATTTTTTCACTTTTTTCTCGCTATTTTTATTTTCTTGCAGTACACGCGATCAATGCGGCAAGTTGGCGAATGTGACAGGGGATGGTGGAGCTGTGGCTTGGAAGGAGAGAAAACGAGTCTGGGGAATGGGCTGCAGTCGTTGAATTAGATTTACTCCCAGGCTCTGGAGAAACAACAAAGCCTGCACTTAACCCTTAAGCCTGTGACAGCAGTGACAGCGACACACTTCTGCTTTATCTTAATCGACATGACCCGATTGGAATACAGAGCGCTGATTTTTTTTCTGGAAATTCATTTTCTAATGAGTAACTTTCTCCTGGTCGTTTGTTGTTTTTTTTTTATAGTTAGATTTACATGCCTGTTGGTCGGGGTGTAATTTCATCATCCCTCTCTGTCTGTGTGTGTGTGTGTGTTTTTTTTTTTTTTAAATTTCCCTCATTCACATATTGCAGCCTCATTTTTCTCAGCAGAAAAAAGCCCACTCATCATATTCATCATCATAATCATCATCATCATATTCATCATCATAATCATCTTCATCGTTTTTATCACCACAGCCGTGGTCGGTGCAAGGAGTTCTCTGGTGATAAAAAAGAGGCTGCAATATCAGAGTGAGGCAAATTTAAAACAAAAAACACACAGAAACAGAGAGGGATGATCACCGCAGGAAGCACTAAGCAACAGAAAGAATTCAAAGACGATGGTAATATTTAAGTTTAAGTGTCTATAAACCCATATTTCCCAAAGCACTATATTATTTTTTTCCATTTGCTATTGTGATCATTTGTTATTTTCATCATTACTTTTTTTTTTTCGTCTCTGAACACTAGACACACTGTCGGAATGTGAAAGTAACTGATCTGTCAAATGGAATGTAGTTTTTCTCTCATTGCAACTTATGACTTTTACTGGCCCGGTCATGGCTTGTTCACTTAGAATTATATACAACTGATATGTGATAAATAGAACGATAAACAGTTCAATTTCTTACTGTGATGAGGCAGGTGAACAGTACTTCTTGCCCTTACCGATGCTGTTACTCCAATTTACACTATGCCACGTAAGTAAAATCACGTGAAGAATTGCAGCGTAAGTAATGTTCCAGATTGAGAAAATTTCTGAACAGGTTTAGCAGGTACCAGAGAAGATCAACAAACATCTTAGTCTTTCATAAATGGGTGCTTGTGCAGAACAGAAGGATAAAAATGGCACATCAGCACTGCCAATGAGGAATTGATGGAAAGAGCCAGACAAGAACTGGCGGAAGAGCAGATACTGTAATGGCATGGCAACTAAAATTCATCCCTATTCAGAAAAGTCCAGGGTAAATTTAAAAGAAGTAATCCCGTGAGACGAGATGCTTGTAAAATCCATTAATATTACCAGGAGAGACGGAATGAGAAATGATGACATTAGAAATATTGTAGGAACTAACATCCTGCATCAGGTAAACAGAGAGACAGAAAAGTCAGTGATTTTGTTCATCCAGTGAGAATAGAGCCCAAAAAATTATCGTTACACGCAGGGCCGGATTAAGCTAGTGTGGGGCCTGTAGCATATGTTAAGAAAGGGGCCCTATATTTAAAAAAAAACAATAAAACAACACAATCATATTTGAACACATACATTTTTAATTTGCATAGTAATTATCATTATCAATTAATTCGTGCTTGTAATCCTATAAACTTGCCACTCATGTTGCTGGCGTTGTCATAACTTTGACCACGGCAGTCTTTAATATCAATGTCATTTGCCTTTAAAAAATTAAGTAGACTTTTAGTAAGCTGTTCAGCACTATGACCTTCCATATCCAAAAATGTCACACATCTTTCAACTGGTCCAGATGGCAAAACATAGCGCAGAGTCAAAGTCAGCTGGTCCATATTAGATATATCTGGAGTAGAATCCAATGAAACGGAATAATACTTGTATTTCTTCACTTCACAGACAATGTGATCCAGTATGCTGGATCCAATCAGATTGATGAATTCCTCACACGTTGTTTTAGATAGATATGATGTATGTCCAAATCCTTTGTTTGCATGAGTACTTATATGCTCTGCCAGAAAAGGATCAAACTTGGCCAGTAATTCTAACAACCCTAAGTAATTCCCGTTATAAGGGTGCCCAACAATTTCATCACTGCCACGAAATGAAAGGCCTCGTTCTGCTAAAAACTTCACAACTTCAATTATTCGCTCTAGAAGTTTGTGTCAATACTTTTCTTGAATGTCCATTTGTTTCACAAGATGGGAATCGACACGTTCACCTTTGTTTTTACGCACCAACAGTGAAATTAAAGCTTGTCTATGTGAGGAGCTTTCTTCATGTCGACGCAATAGATTGCTTGCATTTTTCCAGTCATTAAACCCTTCCACAGTAAACTTTGATGAACATTCTGAACTCATAACCTTGCATGGGAAACAGAATAGGCGCACTTTACTTTCTGAATAGCATAACCATTTTCTTGCATGTTGCTTGTTTGTAAGTTTATGAATATGTGTAAAATAAGACTTCTGACAGTATCGAGTTTTCTTTTCAGTGTCATACAATCGCACGGATGAAGAGAAGGCACTATCAACATTTTGACATTTTTCACTTCCCTTGGATATGCAATATTCACGCTCACAGTCATCTATATTGTTCGGACAGTCACCAATATCATTAGAGTACTTCTTCGTTTCACTTATTCTTTCACATTTAGACTCATTGTATACTGGGTTTTGCTGTATGTTTTCTGCTGCACAGCCTGCACTAGTACTAGTTATTCCTGTACTTCCAGCTTCAGCGGTTAGAGTACCACCACCATGAACATCAAAATATTCTGTCAGCTTACGTGTTTTTGATATCACAAGTTGATCTCTTCTTTCTTTTTCTTCCTTCGCTTTACGTTTTTCACTTCACTTCCAGAAGCATAATTACGTCCAATATCTCTGTGTCTACTGCTCATTTTTTTTAGTTTTCTAACCTTACAAATCAAGAAATTTTAATCAAGATCGAAAGAGAGTGCGAGCACGCCGTATACCTCAATTAAAACAGGAAGTTTCCGTTTCCTAAATTCTAGTTTTTATTGTTAATGCAAATTCATTTCACAAAGAACGAAACAAAATTAGAGCGGCAGTCGCCTAGAGCCAAAAAAGTGGCTTCCGTCCAAACGTGACCAAATTTTCAACGCCACTTAAATGGCTTCCGTCCGCAAACAGTTAAGATAAAAATAATGAAGAGTCACACTAAGTCACCCTCTTATGCTCTTTCTCTCACAATTTCGTGACACCAAATGAAAAGGCGCTAAAGATGGCATAAATCACAAGATCATTGATTTAACGCTCGTATTTTTTTTTTCTTCTCTCTAACCAGCGGCACTCGAGCTTTCCAGATCTTTTGGCCCAATGACATGTCATTGCGAGGCTGGGGGGGTCAGTGGATGGGATAGACAACTTAGCCGTCCCTGAATTTGTTAGATGATGGTAAGAGCCCTCTCATAACATCGGTACCCCTGAAGTGCTGGATGATATGGTACGACCCTTTGTAACGACCTTTTCGGATAACATCAGTGCCCCCGAATATTGTGGTAACTCTTCGTCAAACGGGATTTTTTTTTCACCTGGACTCATTAGCTATGCAACTTTTCCACGCAGATTGGCAACACGTTTGCTGATTAATATGTGGACAGTTTATCTACCGTTCATTCTGGTCATCGCATTGATTTAAGGAGAGGTTAAATCACGCCCACGAATATCTCTTGAGCAATCATATGCAGTTATTTTCATTAACTTGGCCAGTGGGGGGGGGGGGGGGGGGGGGGGGGGGGGGGCGTTGCCAGCATCAAACGATAGTAGCGACCACGATCAAAGACACGGAAGAGATCTCAGGAAAGACTAGCGGCACGCTATCAAAGAGGCAGTAGTGGTCCCTGAAACGCGACGCAAGTTTCCTGCCGGTATTTCGCTTCTCGGTGTTAATCACAGAACGATCGTAGTGGGAGCGCACGGGAAAGCCGTCGCGAACGCAACGAGCGGAGATACAGAAGACCAGGGGCGGCATCTCTCTTTAGTCTGGCGGTCAGATCCCCTAAAGTTTCCCGAGATCTAAAAAGGTGTCAATTTTCTCATGTCCCACTCATCTTACATTCTATGTTAACTATATACAGACCATGAAGAAATGCATGTTATCACTCGTTGGTCAGACCTTGACAGAAGCACTAGCTATATTTGAAATCGTGTTAGATTTTCCCTTGAATTTTCATATATATTTGCAGTGAATTCTATTCTGTGCAAAACGGTAAAATATAATTGTGTAAAGTGATCAGTGGTCTAGTTCATTCATTCTATTTCACTTGATTTTGTGTTAATTTAAATCTATTAAATTAAACCATCTCAATAGTTCCAGTTGTAAATGTAATGATATATCTATTATATTATTTCAAAAGATAATAGATGCTTAAATGCTTAAATTAACTTTTTTTAAAGTCGCGAAGGAATTTATAACTAACTGAGTTAAGTCATATATATAGATGTGTATTTTAACCATTAGAACTCGCGAAGTGTCTTCTTAAATATATAATTAAATACGCGAGGGTATATATATATATATATAATATATATATATATATATATATATATATATATATATATATATATATATATTATATATATATATATATATATATATATATATTATATATATATATATATATATATATATATATATATATATATATAATATAATATATATATATATATATATATATATATATATATATATATATATATTATATATATATATTATATATATATATATATATATATATATATATATTTATATATTTTTTATATATATTTATATATTTATATATATATATATAAATAAATATATATATATATATATATATTATATATTATTTTTTTTTTTATTTATATATATATATATATATATATATATATATATATATATATATATATATATATATATATATATATATATATATATATATATATATATATATATATATATATATATATATATATATATATATATATATATATAATATATATATATATATATATAATAATAATAATAATAATAAATTCTTTAAGCGCCAAACACGGCGCATAAGGCAGAAACCAGTGCTCTCCAGGTTGTTCGTTGTGACGCCACTCCTCTTAGCTCTTGCACATTATTTAGGCCCAACGTTCTTCCTTCTCTTATTATTGTTCTTCTGAGTGTTTCTTTTGGTCTTCCTTTTTTCCGCTTACCCTCAGGAACCCAAGTGAGCGCCTGTAGTGGTATTCTGTTGTTTTGCATTAGTAGGACATGACCGATATATGACCATCGTCTTTTCCTTATATAGTCGGAGACATATTTCTGCCTAGAGTCTTCTCTTATTTGTCAATTAGTCTTGAATTCTTTCCAACTGATGTTCATGAGTTTTCTAAGACATTTGTTCTCGAATGTATTCAGCTTGTTCTCCAATGATTTTGTTATTTTCCAACTCTCACAGCCGTATGTTAACACTGAGATAACATTTG
>JAMPIV010014052.1:0-2500 GCA_024509875.1 Oreohelix idahoensis | reverse complement strand
AACTGGTGGTCGATTGGCTAGTCTGCTCTAGTCATGCCAACTACAAAAGATATCACGTTTAGGATTACATTTCTCCTACCGTTTCCCTTTCCCATTCATACTCTGTTCACCTCAAGCTAATTTGAATGTACCTCCCTGCCTCTTTTTCCAGCTCGCGTCCCCCTAACGTTACCGAAAAAAACATGAGCAGGAACGCCAGTGTGTCTGGTCGTGTGTTCTTAGATATTAGTATTTCTTCAATAACTTCTCCAATACTGGGACTATCATATATTTTAAAGTACATTCTTACTCAGCCAACTCCACGTCATACTACCATATAATTCTTATGGGTAACTTCCTAATGGTTTAAAATTTCCAATTTATTTCATCGTCCATCGTCAAATAAAATTTTACATAAGTCCGCCATCTTCCTCTCCTTCATCTTGCGAGCATGTATTTTTTCCAATAACTACTTGTTTTGGTTACATCAGAAATGCTACCACGAGGAGGAAATAAAACTGTCTGCGTGGTTATGCCTTGGCTGGCTTTTTCGCAGTGAGAATATATGCGTTGCAGACTGTGTCATCGAAGCGGGGTTAGACGGGGCGGGTTTAAGATTTTGCGTTACTAGTTAGCATTGTATCGTGTAATATTACCAAAAAATGTAAGGATTACTACTGATTTTGCTACAAAGTTGACAAAAAGTGTTACTTCAGATAGCTATATTGCGGCACTCTTCCGCCAATAGTTAATTGTAAGGCTAGACTACAAAGTGTATACAGCAGATTGGGCAAAGTTAAATATAGTAGTGTTTCTCGAAAACGAAACTAAAGCGTGTCAGACTTTTTCCGTGAAATCGTTCTCTAGGCTTAGCACTGTGCAAAAAGCAGCGGTGCTGGCTTCGAAGATGCCTACCGTCAGACACATGCGGGCTAATGTATTTATTATCGTTTTATGCCTGAATCGTACTGAATTGAGCGTTTATTCTCGCATATTTTGCTACAATATAATTCGATGGATTGTCTGATGCTGCAATCGGTAAGTGTGTGTGAGTATATGAGTGTGGATCCTCACGCGCGTGCATGAATGACACGAGATTTAATTTTTTTGAAAACCATTTTGTTAACTTGCCTACCGGGTAATACATTTTCTGTATACCCTGCATTGTTCCTTTAAGTGGGATATTTTGTTAACTCTGTTAAAAACCCCTCCCCCTTTTTCATTTGCTAGTAAAGAGAAGAACAATTGGGAATAACAGGATTTTTTCTACCACCCATACCTAGTATTGTAACACCTCTTTCAGAGTAATTAAATTCACTGGTGGGTTACATTACCTATGTTCCTGATAATTATCTATCTTTGGACTGGGTTTATCTTTGTCTAATACAAGCGGGAAGGGCTTAGTCGATACCAATCTTCTTCACCCCCCCCCCCCCCTCTTCACCTTGTTAGTTGTATTTTCTGTACTTATGATAATTTTATGTAACACTTGATATTTGTTTGTGATTTGATTTTTAAGGTTAATAAACATCATAAACTTATTTAGTACTGTGTTGGAATACCCAAAGCCTAAATTTCCCCTATTTGTTTAATATAGTTTGTATCTACGTGCGTCTGTGTGTTTGAAGCACTAAATCGGTGTGAGCGCAGGTGCGTGTCTGGAAACTGGCAAATAATTGTTTGACCAGGAGAGTGAAGAGAAGATTGAGAGGAACGATTAGTCGTAAATAAGTCTGTCCTTACTCTCCCCAGCACTCTGTGAAGCAACTATTTACTCTCTACATTTTCTATCACTGAGCTTTCATCATCATTCTCCACTCTAAACCGGACCACCATTTCTAAGACTCTTTCTCTCAAAATAAATTTACGACAGTGGACTTTCTTTCCAACCCGGTCAGGAGCTTCGCTCCTTCCCATCAACGCTCGTATTAGTAGATGACCAAAAAATTATGTACATATTTATTGGCGCGGGGCCCCTAAAAGCGCGGAGCCCGTAGCATATGCTACTTGTGCTACTACGTTAATCCGGCTCTGGTTACACGCCAAATGCAGCAGAAGATCTGCTTCCAGGGCAAGGGGAAGACCAAGAGACAGATGGATAGACAACATCACTGACATCCTACAACATCACTGACATCCTACAACATCACTGACATCCTACAACAACACAGGGAAGATCAAGAGACAGATGGATAGACAACATCACTGACATCCTACAACATCACAGACATCCTACAACATCACTGACATTTTACAACATCACAGACATCCTACAACATCACTGACATCCTACAACAACACGGGGAAGATCAAGAGACAGATGGATAGACAACATCACTCACATCTTACAACATCACAGACATCCTACAACATCACAGACATCCTACAACATCACTGACATCCTACAACATCACAGACATCCTACAACATCACTGACATCCTGCAACAACACGGGGTAGACCAAGAGACAGATGGATAGACAACATCACTGACATCCTACAACATCACTGACATCCTACAA
>JAMPIV010014051.1:0-111599 GCA_024509875.1 Oreohelix idahoensis | reverse complement strand
CACACATCGGGATTATCACCGATGCTACGGAGTTCGTGCACTGTGCTGAGATCCTACTTGTGTGAGGCTCCTACTAAGGGAGGAGATAGGAGCACTAATGAAGTTGTCCGTGTGCCATAAAGAAAGTCCTTAAAACCAAAACCTAAATCAGACACCTGACTCGCCCATATACCACAGAGACAAATTGGAGCGTCAGATACGAGTCGTAGATGTATACATTTTTTCTGGGTGTCTAGTAATCTGGATTACTTAGCAAGTATCGTTCTTCGTGTTGCAATGCACTGGTTCACTAAGATGGACTGCATTCGGCATTCTGTTGTGCTAGACTACCTTCGTTTTTCAAGTGTGTATCTTGCAAAGTACTGATACAATATACATGTTAGTTCTGTTATAAATACATGTATATCTTTTCTCTTGTATGGTGTGGTTATTTACATCACTTCAGCTTTTAAGATGATATTCTGCAACTCAGGAAAGGAGCAATGTTGTATCAGACATACTAGAAATGACACGGTGTGTTGATGAAATAGTGCAATTATAAAGGAAAACAAGTTCAAATCGTGATCAAAGCTGATTCTATGCACTAAAACAATAACGAACTATCCAAATGAAAGTTCATACCGAGTGCATCTCGCATGCAAGTTTTAGTTCTTGGTTCCTGGACTCCTCTTTACGCTGTTTCAATATCATCTCATGCTCCCAGATTTTTATGAAAGTTTCCGCCTCCACTCCCAACAGCTTGGCCTCTCCCAGAGCTTTCAAGAAATCCATGCTTGAATAAAACTGATAAAATGAAAAAGAAGTTCTTCGGTTTTTTTTTTTAAACCGCAGATAACCAAAGTTATGATTATAAGCTCTTCAACTACATTAATGACACAAGGTTAATAATTGAATTAACCGTAGAGGGTTTGATCTGGTTGCTAAGATAAGGAAGTTGGCTCTGAGCTACCAGCACCCAGGTGAAATAGAGGCAGAGGAGAAGGATGACGATTTAGACGCAAGGAGTGAGTTCCCAAAACAGCTCCAGTGAATCAGTTTCCTGTGACACAATATCTTCTACAATGCTATCTCCCTCTCATATGGCTCACAAGCCCCCACCCGTCCCCCTCACAAGATATGAGGAAAGAAAGAAAACATAGCTTTCACGCTCGCTCTCTCTAAGCTACCGAATCAGGGCCCATTTCTGGTGGGATATCTTTATCGAAATCCTAGTGCAGGACCTATATGGTACGAAGATTTCACCATAATGATGGACAATGTATTTGCCACAGTCAAGGAGGTTGTTCTTCTTGGTGATTTCAACATCGATATACACAATTCAAATCTAACATGGAAAAATATAATATTATCGTACAACTTAAAACAAATAGTTAACCAGCCTACAAGAGTAACACAAGCATCAACCACACTAATCGACCACATCTACGTAACTTGCCCAGAAAACATCATAGAATGCTCTGTCCCTAATATTGCAATGAGTGACCACTATCCAGTATGCTGTACATGGTCAAAGAATAAATGTAAAGTTCCAAAAAAATAAACATGTAAGTATCAAATTTAGAAGTTTCAAACATTTCAGTAAGGAATTATTTTTAAATGACTTGCTAACTGCACCTCTCGCCCGTGTTTACCAACTTCCTGATCCGGATGACGCTATTGAATACTGGACAAAAATTTTTTATAATGTTTTTGACACGCACGTACCAGCTAAGGAAATTCGCGTCAAACGACAATTAAAATCTCCGTGGATCACGCAGGAAGTGTTGGAGGCTATGAGGCAGAGAGATCAAGCGCACAAAAATAAGGACCTCAGCACATACAGGGTATACAGGAACAAAGTTCAATATTTAATTCGGAAAGAAAAGAAAAATCATTTTAGAAATATGGTTCAGAACAAATCAAATAGTAAGGAAATATGGAAGGCAATTAACACCTTAGCGAAAAAAACTTAATGCACCAAACTCATTCTCTTCCAACACTTCATTTACTTGCACCGACTTCAGCAATCACTTTCAAGCAGAAATAAACAGTCTGAAATCCACAATACCACCTTCCTCTAGTGACTTAGACAAACTTTCAGCATTCTGTACGAACAAATGTACAAACTCAGTTCCACCCGACATTCCTTTTATGACAGTTAATGAAGTGTATAACTATCTTATTGGCCTTAAGGATAATAGCTCATCAGGGCTTGACGGAATTAGTAATCGAATACTGCGTTACGCCGCACCAGCTATTAGTGATTCACTAACTTTTATATATAATCAATGTATTGCTAAAAGTTATTTTCCTTCGGCCTTTAAGATTGCCAAAGTATATCCTCTCTTCAAATCTGGCTCGTCAGATAACAGTAATCTTGGTAACTATAGACCAATTTCTCTTTTATCATCGCTTTCTAAACCACTAGAAAAACACATACATAAAGCAACACTACATTACCTAGTTAGCAATGACTTGCTAATTGACAGTCAGTCAGGGTTTCGACAAAAGCATTCATGCCACACAGCTCTAACTAAGATGATAGACAACTTGCACCTAAACATAAATAACGATAACATATGTGGAGCAATCTTTGTAGACTTTAGGAAAGCATTTGATATGTTAGATCACGCTGTTTTAATAAGAAAATTAGAAACAATGAAAGTTAACTTTAAACTAGTGACATTACTTAAATCATTCCTGTCCGACAGGCAGCAAGTAGTGTGGTACAATAACTCCTTGTCAAGCCCAACTATTATTAACACTGGTGTTCCTCAGGGTTCTATTCTCGGCCCTCTACTTTTTTCCATTTACATAAATGACCTTCCACTACACATCGAGCACTCATCCTGCGACCTATTTGCCGATGACTGTACCATTTATACTAGTGATAAAAGTTGCAACACGCTAGAAATATTATTACAAAGCGACACAGACAATCTTATTAAGTGGAGCAATGAAAACTGCATGCAAATAAATATCACTAAAACAAAATGTATGATAATATCAACTAGACAAAAATTACAAAACTCGCCGAAAACAACACTTCAGCTCTACATTGGAACCTCTTTAATTGAAAATGTAAATGAATATAAAACACTAGGACTCATAATTGACCAACATTTAAGTTGGAATTCGCATGTACAAGCACTAACCAAACAAACGGCACAAAAAGTTTACCAGTTAGCTAAAATCAAACATTTCCTAGATGAGGAGACACGAAAAATGTTCTATACATCCCAGATACAAACACATCTAGACTATTGTTCCACAATTTTGGGATGGCTGCACCATGTCCAACACTAAAAGACTCTATTCATTACAAAAACGTGCAGTGCGCCTAATTTCAGACAAAAACCTCACACAGTGTGTAGACGCATATACATATCTTAACATATTACCACTAAGAAAGCGCCTTCTTTTCAACAAAGCCAAATTTATTCACAAAATCTTGTCACAGAATGCTCCAACGTATCTGTGGCCTATTTTCAAATACAGCGGAAGACGCAGTCAACGCTTAAATAAATTACACATGCCCAAGCCTAGGCTCGACTTATTCAAGAAAAGTTTAGCTTTTTCTGCTGCTCATCTGTGGAATACTCTTCCACACGACGTAAAAAATACTCTTAGTCCATATTCATTCAATCACAGACTTTTCAAATACATCATGAGTGCAGATTATATGCCACCCTAATTTCGTTATGTTCTTAAATAATTACATAACATCAAATGTAGGTTTTAAAGTTAATTTTGTCCTGTTTAGTATAAATTATGATACGCATCTGTAAATCTGTGAAACTGTTATTGTACTGTTACAATGTTGGGATTTTATTTTATTGTACTTTTTTGTTATTTTATTATTTAAGTAACATTTAGGATACGTGTGAGAATAAATGGATTAACTATGGAAGAAGAGAGAAAGGAAGGGCAGAATGTTAGACGGGCCTGCGTGACCAATTCTAAACCCTTTGAAAATAAAGTTCGTTCGTTCGTTCTATCTATCTATCTATCTATCTATCTATCTATCTATCTATCTATCTATCTATCTATCTATCTATCTATCTATCTATCTATCTATCTATCTATCTATCTCTCTCTCTCTCTCTCTATCTATCTATCTATCTATCTATCTATCTATCTATCTATCTATCTATCTATCTATCTATCTATGTATTAATGTTTATTTTTTTTATTTTTTTTTTTTAACATTCATTATTATTATTATTATTCTTTTTTAATGTTAAAAACGTACTTTAATTATGATGATTATTGCAAATGTAATATTACTTTTATAATGATAAATGCCTTAATTATGCTTATAGTAAATGTGAGGATGAAAGGATATAGTATATATGATGAGAGAGAGAGGAAGGGCAGAATGTCAGACGGGCCTGCGTGCCCAATTCTTAACCCTTTAAAAATAAAGTAAGTTCGTTCGTTCGTTCGTTCGTTTTCTTTCGATACTAATGCGACAACTTCAGGTTTTATAAAGAACATACAAGTTACGACATTTATTACTTAAAGACTCCACAGACACAAACATATAATAGGAAGTTGGGTTGCAATAAAATGTTAATGTTAATCAGAATCGACATCATTCCACTCCGGGCAAACCCATAGTTGCTCAGTCTCCCTCAGCAAATGTCGAAGGATATTAATGGTAATTGTTCCATTAGCGCACTGGTTGTAAGCACGCCGGATGCGTCCTCTTATATGCCCATCCCTGCTGGTCTTACGTTTGATGCCAAATTCCAACAGTCTTAGCCTTGATGATTCATCGATTGCAGTGTCATCCTCTAATAGGCGATCAATAATTGCCTTCAGTATTTCTCTCTTATCCATGTCTAATGCACCTTCTATGGGTGCTCTTGAAGCTAGTATGTCAGCTCTTTCATTGCTGCGTACCCGTGCATGACCAGGACAGTGGATCCATATCAGTTCTTGAAGATTCGAAGCTTCTATGGAGGTTTTCCTTTCAGGTCGGAGCCATCCATTTTGGACCTTTCAAAGGATGGATTGTGAGTCTGATACAATAACTGCCTTTGTTAATAAAGTCTCAGACCGCCATCTTAAGGCAGCAGTAACTGCCTCTACCTCCATTCTAATGCTGGAGGTTGTTATCATGTAAGCCCCGCCATGTTCAGCGACGGTTCTGCCCTTTACTCTAGCAGAGAAGCCCCAACTTGATTTATTACCGCGGATTACAGACCCATCAGTGTACACAAAGGCATCATCATCCCCAGCATTAACATTTATAAGCTGATCAATTTCCAGCTCTGCTCTCCCATTGGCCCAAGTTCTGCACTCTCTACCAATAAAATGTACTACTGCATATATATAAAAAAAAGCCCAATAGACTAATTGCGTGGTTAGGTCAAACAGTAGAGTGAAGATAATTCATTTGCTAATTAATTATAATGCAGTGTGATTTAAGTATGTTGTTATTAAAGAATCCGCTGCTTTTTTTTAAGTCACTGGGATACTAGAGTGACTATCCTGAAATAATATTATCCTGGCTTGATCCTTTTGACATCCACTTGATGATAATATGAAAATAATGTTGTGAACTGCACTCACTGGCTTATAAAAACATTTTCATTTAATATGTCACAACAACACTGATACGGTCACATCATTTATATTAAAGTGGTGATCACTTTCCTTCACGAGGTTAGTAAATATATATCATCATCATCTCAACCCGTAACCCATCATGGGTCGTAGGGGTGCCATGGTGGAAGCATCAGCAGACAGGGTCCTCCACTGCTCTCTATCCTCAGCAATGCGTACAAGTGTGGAAAAACCGTGCCCTTCCCATTCTTTGATGTTATCAGCCCAGGATTTTATTTGCCTTCCTCTTCTCCGTTTACCTTCGACTGTTCCCTGGAGGATCGTTTTCGAAAGGGAGTCATGACGAGTTACATGCCCAAACCAGGCAAGCTTTCGACGTTTCACTACTGACAAAAGTGGTTTTTGATGGCCTGCATAGGTGTTTATTTTCTCTCTAACATAGACATTTGTTTTGTGTTCTTTATAGCAAATGCGCAAAATTCTTCTACAACATTTATACTCGAAAGCCTGAATCCTTCGCTCCGTATCTGCAGTGAGTGTCCAGTGACCTATACAAGAGAATAGATAATACAAGTGATTTGTATAATTTGATCTTCACAGGAAAACTGATGTTACTTTTCCAGATCACATTCAGCCTTGTCATGGCAGCCGAGGCCATCTCGAGACTTGTCTTGATTTCTTTACTTGATCTTCCATCACTACATATAGTGGACCCCAGATATTTAAAGGTGTTAACTTCTTCTAACGTTTGCCCATTTAACGTAATGTTGGTCGGAATATTCACCAATATCTTGCTTTTTTCTATATTAATTTCCATCCCATACGTTTTTGTTACTTTCTCCAGTCTAGAGGTAAGGTCTTGAAGTTCTGATTCTGTTCCTGCTGTAAGATCGATATCATCAGCAAAACGTAGATTGCAAAGAGGTCGGCCTCCAATCGATATGGTTGTTTTATAATCGTAGAGAGCCTCCTGCATAATATGTTCTATATATATATTAAAGAGCACTGGGGACAGGATACATCCCTGGCGAACCCCTACAGTTGTTTTGAAAAATTCTCCATTGTCATTGCTTGCAAAAACAGCACTGCTTGCGTCCTTGTATAGTGCTTCAATGATATCTATGATGTTGGTATCAAAAGTGAATTTTCTCATTATTTGCCATAAGCCTTCATGCCAGACTCGATCGAAGGTTTTTGTGAAATCGATGAAGTTATGGTATAAATCGTGTTGATGCTGGAGATGTTTTTCGATCAGTAATCTAATATTGAAGATTAGTTCTGAGGTACTTCTTCTTGGTCTAAAGCCAGCCTGTTCCTCGGAGAAGATTTCTTCTGATTTCTGTTTTATTCTGTTCAAAAGTATCCTTAACATCACTTTACTTGGATGACTAATAAGGCTAATGGTTCTGTAGTTCTTGCACATTTTTAGATTTCCTTTCTTTGGAAGCGGTATTACTAATGACTGCGTCCACTCTTTTGGCCATTTTTTTGTACTCCATATCTTCTGGCAAATTGTTGTCATGATTTTTACTATATCTGGTCCTCCATATTTCAAGAGCTCTGCTGGGATATTATCCACACCCGGTGACTTCCCTCCTTTCATCGAACATATAGCCTCTTCCACGTCTTCCCGTAATATTGCTGCATTTCCGAGTTCCCTGTTTTCGCACTTAATGTTGTTTAATATTCTATAGTCAGTGTCGAGTTTACAGTTATATAAGAGTAGTATGTCATGTACGCTACGGGTATTATTCAGGTGGCGCGACATGTCTTTTATATAAGGAAATACTCCGATCGATTCGGTAGGTAGCGCGGCAGGTGGCGCCGCATGACTTTTTATATAGCAATATATATTAGCCGGTGTGACTTCCTCTGACGATCAGCTTGCGTCCTGTTGTCCTATATTACTTTAATTGTTGTGTGTAGGTTGTTGTGTGTTGTTTATTTATGTTTTACATACAATATTTATACGTACAAACAGTTATACGATATATATATATTTACATATATTACAATATATATATTACAACAGTTATACATAGAAACGACTGGTAGTGTGGTGGTGTGTTTGGTTGTAGGGATATTAATTGTGTGTTGTAGTTGGCGGGGCTGCCGACTCGTGGGGTGTGTTGGGGTATGGGTTTTTGTGTTTTTGGTGTTTTAATTGTTGTGTATACAATATTTATATATATGGGAGTTACATATATACATACTATATATATATATATATAATATATAAAAATCGATAATGACGGAAAATAAAATAAAAATCGATAACGTTGGATTAGTAGGTTACTAAGGGGGTTTTTGAAGCGAGTGGAGTCTTTTTGTGCTGGCGGGAGTGACGATGCATGTTGGGCTGTAGCTGGCGGTTGCAGGTTAGGGGGATGTTTGTGTGTTGTCTTATTGTGCCGGTAGTGTGTTGGTGTGTTTGTTTATACATATATACATACTATATATATATATATATATATATATATATATATATATATATATATATATATATATATATATATATATATATATATATATATATATATATATATATATATATATATATATATATAAATCGATAATGACGGGGGGAAAAATCGATAATGTTGGATTAGTAGGTTACTAAGGGGGTTTTTTAAGCGAGTGGAGTCTTTTTGAGCTGGTGGGGGTGACGATGCATGTTGGGTTGTAGCTGGCGGTTGTAGGTTAGGGGGGGATTTTTGTGTGTTGTGTTGTGTGTTGGTGTGTTTGTTTATACATATATATATACAATATATAAAAAATAGAAAAAATCGATAATGACGGAAAATATATAAAAAATCGATAATGGTTGGTTAGTAGGTTACTAAGGGTGTTTTTGAAGCGAGTGGAGTCTTTTTGTGCTGGCGCGGGTGACGACGCATGGGTGTGTACATTTTGGGGTGTAGCAGGCGAGTGTGCCAGCATTGAGAGGTGGGAGTGAAGTGTTAGAGACGTCACTATACTAGGACCAGCATCGAGAGAAGGGAGTGAAGTGTTAGAGACTTGACTAGGACCAGCGTCGAGAGGTGTGAGTGAAGTGTTAGAGACTATACCAGGTACAGCAGCGAGAGGTGGGAGTGAAGTGTTAGAGACGTCACTATACCAGGTCCAGCAGCTAAAGTTGGGAGTGAAGTGTTAGAGACCTGACTATACCAAGTCTAGCATCTAGAAGTGGTAGTGAAGTGTAAGAGACCTGCCTATACTAGGTTTAACATCTAGAGGTGCGAGTGAAGTGTTAGAGTTCTAGAGGTGGGAGTGAAAGAGACGTGTCACTATACTAGGGCCAGCGCCTAGAGGTGGGAGTGAAGTGTTAGAGACTTGACTATACCATTTTTGTGCGTAGGTATTTTAATTGTTATGTGTTGTTGTATTGTGTGTTGGTGTGTTTGGTGATACATATATACATACAATATATATAAAAATATAAAAAATCAATAATGGCGAAAAATATAAAAAATCGATAATGGCGGACTAGTAGGTTACTACATGCTTTTTTAAGTGAGAGTGTGGGGTGTTATTGATTTTGACTGGTTGGGGAGATGACTCATAGATGTGTTGAGGTGTAGCGCTGGAGTAAGACAATGTAAAAGCGGTGGGGTATAGGTGGTATTGGTTTTGTTCTTGTCTGGTAATTTTGTGTGTAGGTATTGTAATTGTTGTGTGGTGTAGTGTAAATGGTGCGTTTGGGTTTTTGGGTGGTTGTGTTGTGTATGAGTCGGCCTTGTGTTGGCGAGTACAGATAAAAGACTAGCTTATTGTGATGTTTATTGAGACCATTAGTACATTTTTTCCGCCACGCGTTTGTTGTGTAATGAGAACATCCAAAAAAGTGTGTTTGTCTGGTGGTTTGCGTGCAGGTATTGGTGTGAATTACAACTAATTGGTTTTAGCTTTCTTGGTTTGATAGTCCTTTTCACAGTGTAAAATCAATATTGGTTATCTGTAGTGTTTTAAATAGTTTTGTTAAGCCATTATTTCTATAATATTTAGGGGCCATCTCGACGCTGTATAAACGCTAGATGTATATTTATCAGATCACCGAGGGCGTATGCGCATGCGCGCATAACTTCACACGTAAACAAAATAAAACTTTACAGGAGCGATTATATGTTGATTTTTATTACTGTCACTTTTAAAGAGGTCATACCGCAGACTTGTGTAGATTGACCAATTATTGTGGAGCTAGTGTATTCTTAAGCAATAACAGGAGATTTTTGTGTATTTCATGAAAGTTTAGGTATAGGTACACTGTCCAAAAGTGATCTCATCAGAACGTTGTTATCTATGTGGATGTGTTGTAGTCTTGTTACAAACAACAAGCTGATTTAGAAGTAGCTTTAACCTTTTTATTGGAAGGAGTTGTGCTTTTACCCTTTTACATGAATATAACAACCGATTTGTTCCAAAACCTTCATGCAACTATGTTGCTACTTGACATGAGAAGAAGGAATTTTTATAAGCACTCACTAAGTGAATTCCCTTTTTCCTACCCGCTATAGAATAAAGAGGAAAATATAAAATAAAAAAGGGATACCTTTTTTTAGAGGAAGATGACTAATGATCGGTGTGTGGTAGGGATGATTTTGGTTTTGTGTTGTGTTGTGTGTGTGTAGCTAGCGATGAGAATATAAGACGATGAGAGGTGAAGTGGCGTCGGAGGCAACTATGCTTTTGATGTAAAAATATGACAGGGAATTCCCGTTGTTGGGTGAATGTAACTACATATTAAGACGGGCGCTGGGTCACGTGGTAGTTTTCTTTATTATTTATATTCTATCATGAGTAATAAATCTACTCACCCCAATGTCCAGTTAGTGTTATGTAAATGACCCGCACACAGCTGTAGTCTCCAACATAAAATATACTGTCAAAGGCCAGGCTTAGGAAGCATAGTAACACCTGACGGCGGAACAAACAAGGACATTAACAACAGAATGAATAAAGCGAGAACAGCCTTTGCTGTTCTCAACCACATTTGGAAGTCTTCCCAATAGAGCACAAACACCAAATTAAGACTGTATGAGAGCTGTGTACTTTCTGTGCTTCTCTATGGTGCGGAATGTTGGAGAGTAACAGAGAAGGAAATAACAAAACTGTCCTCCTTCCACACAATCTGCCTAAGGAAAATTCTCCGAATCTTTTGGCCAAACATCATCAGCAACCAAGAACTACTTATTCGGAGTAACCAGGAGGACATGCACACCATCATAGCTGGCAGACGCTGGAGTTGGGTTGGCCATGTCCTCAGAAGGGACCCTGATACCATCACAAGAACAGCTATGCTATGGACCCCCGAGGGAAAGCGAAAGAGAGGCCGACCAAAAACAACTTGGTGGAGAACTGTGGAAGCTGAGATGCAAGGAATGAACCACAGTTGGGGCACTGTACGAAGGATGGCCGCCAACCGAGCAAAGTGGAACCAATTTGTTGCTGCCCTACAAGACGCCACCAGGCGTGATGGCCGCTGACTGCTTTGACGGTTGGCAGTTATGGATCAAAGAAGAAGAAGAAGAGAAGGCCAGGCTGGACAAGGCCAAATAGACAGTTTTATTGAACACAGCCGTAGAGATATATGTCACAGGCAGACTAGATTATGGCGGCAAATAGATACTCCCTTAGTGTTGCTGGTTGCAATCGGAACAATATCGAGGCCATTTTCAGCCATTTTAATAAAACTCAAAACACACGTGCTTTTGTCCTCACTAGAAAGAAACGCGATCGATGGTCTGCGCTCGCGACGAAATCGTTGAGCGTTTATAAAATTCCGTAGCATATAAGTTTTTCTCGTTGCTTTTTTGTTTGATTTCCTGTCTTTATTTATTTCAGAGGTCACTGTTATTTTGTCTTTGTTGGTTTTTAAGTTTGTACTTAATTTCTGTGGCCTTTAGACCGGGGCTTTTGCTCCTTTCATTTTCTGGTCGTTTTTTTATGTTCCTTCCTTAGTATGTTTGTCTGTTGTTTTGCTCCAAACTTTTCCTGCCCCTGACTGCAATCTGGTTAGCATTCTGTTGTACTTATTTGATCTTATTGTGCTACCAATATATGGTTGTATACGAGTTGTCTTTACTCTTGTTAAATATTGTCTAATTCCTCTTATCTTTATTTTATACCTATCACCGATGACTTACAAGTAGTATTAAGCTCTATCTATGCCTAATGCTAAATTAACACTAGACAAGTTATTACTCCCACCTCTCGCTGCTGTACCTGGTATAGTCTCTAACACTTCACTCCCACCTCTCGCTGCTGTACCTGGTATAGTCTCTAACACTTCACTCACACCTCTCGACGCTGATCCTAGTCAAGTCTCTAACACTTCACTCCCACCTCTCGTTGCTGGTCCTAGTATAGTGACGTCTCTAACACTTCACTCCCACCTCTCAATGCTGGCACACTCGCCTGCTACACCACAAAATGAACACACCCATGCGTCGTCACCCGCGCCAGCACAAAAAGACTCCACTCGCTTCAAAAACTCCCTTAGTAACCTACTAATCCAACATTATCGATTTTTTTTTATATTTTCCGTCATTATCGATTTTTTCTATTTTTTATATATTGTATGTATATATGTATAAACAAACACACCAACACACAACACAACACACAAAAACCCCCCCCCCCCCCCCTTTAACCTACAACCGCCAACTACAGCCCAACATGCATCGTCACCCCCCACCAGCACAAAAAGACTCTACTCGCTTCAAAAACCCCCTTAGTAACCTACTAATCCAACATTATCGATTTTTTTTTCCCCCGTCATTATCGATTTTTATATTTTATATACGAGGTGTGTTCAAATGAAACCCGTCCCAGTGGCTTTATAACAAATATATGTAAGGTACATCAGCAGGAGTAGTAGAATTAAATACAGCAATTGTTATGAAGCAATTACCCACTGGGGTTCTTTAGAAATAGTCAACATAGGCATTCAGACACGCATCCAACTGCTTGGGTAGACGGCGGATGCCGTCCGAGAAAAATGACTTTGGTTGCTTATTGAACCATTTGGTCACCGAGGCCCTGACGTCTGCATCGGAGTCGAATCGTTGTCCCTTTAGAGATTTTTTAAGGGTCCGAACAAATGAAAGTCACATGGTGACAGACCGGGGCTTTAGGCTGGGTGTGGCAGAACTTCCCACCTTTTCCTTGCTAACGCTTCCTTCACAATGTTCACAACATGTGGACGAGCATTGTCGTGCAACAGAATCACACCACGCGAAAGCAGGCCGGGTCGTTTATTCTTGATGGCTGTAGTCTTAGACACACTTTTGTCACCATACACTGCTTTCATTCGGCGATGAATGTTGACTGGTCGACATCCTTCGGCTGTTAGGAACTGAATCACCGCTCGCTGATCGACCTTGGACGGACTCCTTATCACACCGGCCATTATTTTAACGGTCTGCAGCACAACCAACGAATACTAGGAGAATGAACACTTACACACTTGTACATTCGTATGTGCTTATTACGTCAGATGTGACGTCATCATGCTCCTCCTACGAATGTCCACTTGGCGCAGCACGGTCGGGTTTCATTTGAACACGCCTCGTATATATATTGTGTATATATATATATATATATATATATATATATATATATATATATATATATATATATATATATATATATATGTAACTCCCATATATATAAATATTGTATACACAACAATTAAAATACCGGCACACAAAAACCCATACCCAACACACCCCACGAGTCGGCAGCCCCGCTAACTACAACACACAATTAAGATACCTGCAACCAAACACACCACCACACTACCAGTCGTTTCTATGTATAACTGTTGTAATATATATATTGTAATATATGTAAATATATATCGTATAACTGTTTGTACGTATAAATATTGTATGTAAAACATAAATAAACAACACACAACAACCTACACACAACAATTAAAGTAATAGAGGACAACAGGACGCAAGCTGATCGTCAGAGGAAGTCACCCCGGCTAATATATATCGCTTTATAAAAAGTCATGCGGCGCCACCTGCCGAATCGATCGGAGTATTTCCTTATATAAAAGTCATGTCGCGCCACCTGAATAATACCCGTAGCGTACATGACATACTACTTATAAGTCTGTACAATATTCTGTCCACCTTCGCATTACAGCTGTTTTTTTTCATTGAGCAGATCCCCATTGCTATCTTCTATGACAGTTACCCTGGGCTGTTGGGGTTTTGAAAGTCTTCTTAATGTGTCAAGAACTGCCTTGCTGTTACCTTTTATTAGCCCCGTATTAATGTACACACATTGATCAGCTACCCATTTTTCTTTGGCCTGTTTCATTTTCTTTCTAATATTTTTATTCACCGTACTGTATTGCCATGCTGCTTCAGGAACGCCTTAAAACCAGATTGATCCAGGTACATTTTTGTATGTACCTGCAAGGATACGTGGAGAGGAGATGGGCACCGCCAAGCAAACCTCTTGCCCATTGAAATGCTATAATGGAAATATATATATATATATATATATATATATATATATATATATATATATATATATATATATATATGGGAGCCGCGCTGGTGTAATGGCTTCGGCGTTGTACTGGCGACCAGGTGTTCATGGTTCAAACCCGGGCGTCGGCGTTTGAAGAAATGTTTACGGCCGGAAATTTGACTGAATAGCCTGAACGGCTCCTGTGATAAACCCTCTGTGGATGGGAATGAGCGAAGCTCCTGACCGGGTTGGAAGGAAAGTCCTCAGGTTCCCCAGCCTCGCAATGACATGTCATTGGGCCGAAGGGCTGAAAGCCCAAGTGCCGCTGGTTAAGAAATATATATATATATATATATATATATATATATATATATATATATATATATACTCGTATATTGCAATGGCCAGATATAATCTACGTTTCTTTTTCCATAAAAATGTCCTTCCGACAAATTAACTAGTATTATATGTGCAGCCTAACATTTTCACTAGAAATTAAAGAAAAACAGCAGATTCCTGCAGAGTTCTATTTTGTAGCATGCTGGAACTGTACTGGCCGCGCGCGTGTAATAATAAACTTAAGATCAAAACGAGAACAAAGAGTGAGAATATGCACCCTTCAGTGGCACTGAACTTGGAATTCAGTAGGTCAGTATTAGTTGGTGGCAGAATCTGTGCTGTGTTATTGATATTTAAACAAAATTATGGTACTCATGGCAGATCCGCAAGTGAGTGATCGTTTTGAAGAGAAGGCTTTCTTGGCGTCTCAATTAAACAATGGAATGAGAAGAAGATACGATATGAATTTTAAGTTAAGAGCATTACGCGAGGCGCAACAAACAAATAAGGTGCAAGCTGCTAACAAGTTTGGCTTTTTCAAGGCTATCACGACAAAATTAAGAAAATTTTAGAAGTCCCAGCGTGTGACAAAATAACCCCGAACGTCATATTTAACTGTGTCATCCTATAATTCATTATGTGCTCTTCTCTTAAATTTTTCCCCAAGTCTGACAGTATTTGTTATCTTTGATTCATTGTTTACACTCCCTTTCCCTCAATTCGTGTCATGTCGGGACTTCAGCGACCATATTAGCTGATTAGTGTAATCAATGACTTTCGTTTGAACTCATATTAACACCTTGAATCTGTAGAGAGAAATGTGGTTAACTAATGTGTAACACATTTCCGACCAGACAGCAAAGGTTACAATAAGGAGATTATCTGTGATAGATTACGAAGTCGTGAGTGTAAACATGATCGATACTAAACGAAAGACGAGATGCCTTATATGGAAAGGGATATGTAAACATCTGCCTTATTTATTTATTTATTTTTTTTGCGTTCGCCCGCTAATACTCGAGGCGAAATCTCAGGTTATTATTTTATGTCTAACCTGACATTGATTTTACGTGAGTATCCCTTTATTTCTTGTACAGAGACAGGTGTCCCTCGCCATTCAGGCAAATACTCGCCGATTTCGGAGGTACCCATTGCAGCTGGGTCGGCTCAGAAGCCGCCAGTCCCTGGTCGACGACACTAATTCGAATGTTCTCGCCAGGTCTCGAGTTAATCCAGTCCAAATCCCGGTCGACGAAAAATCCTCAAATGCCGTCGCCCGGGTTTGATCCTGTATCACCCGGTCGCCTTATATGGAAAGTGACTTGTAAACATCACATTTTTGTGTGTCACACAATAATTTTACAAGAGAGGTAGTGGGAGATACCCTTATCAAAATACGCAAATTGCAGGCTATTGGTTTAGCATTTGAGATGTTAAAATATAACATTTCTGATTGTAGCCTTGTCATATAGTAGCAATCTGGATGCGTGGGCCGAATATTGCCTTATAATCTAATCCCTGTTGAGTTCACGGCACCGTGAAATTCAACTCGTCAAGAAGAGAGCCAGAATAAGAAAAAGGATCAGGCTTCCACTTTGAAGGACCTAGAAACCTGAACACTAAGTCATAGTTGGAGTTATTTTGGGTCAGTGGTACCAATTGGTGGGACTAGTTGTCGTAGATTTGTGATAGGTGATTAAGACTTAGTTTGGTCCCTTCTGAATAGACATAGAGATAATCGATAGCTCAGTGGGAGGTGGAAAAAATAGAAATAGATTTCACGAGTGAGGTGGAGGAAATATATTAGATTATGTCTCTGACACTCGAGAAGCTTCTCTCAGTCAGCCTATCATCTACAACAGAGTTAGATTAGTCAGACAAATCTAATATAATATATATTAATATATATGTCCTCACATACCCACACACATAAGTGACGACAATAGACGCACAACACGTGAACCTATGACAATGAAAATATAGATATTTGGGAACGAACTGACCGCCACACTGATTAAGTTTAAATATGAAGTTTAATTATCAAAATAAACTTCCATCACAACATATAAAATTACATCAAACATATACAAATAGTCATAAAGTCAATGAATTGCTACAAGAATGATAGACCCGTTGGTATGATCCTTTCCCTCGATGTATAGCCCACAGTCCTGTTAGAAGAAAAGTGATAGCCCCAAAGAGTCACGGATACAAATGATTTAGTCTAAGATTTCCCCTTACAGGTATGAACAGACTTGGTTACTCTGATCTATCCTAAGGAAAAATATTGTTAGCAACAACACTAACTTGCATAAATAAATTTAAGACAGCAAAATGGGTGCCCAAAATACAACAATGAAGGAATCACTCATTCCTGCATTCACTCTATTCAGTCAGCCGTGATCACGTGTTTTCATTCGTACTTACAGCTTTGGTAGCAACTTCTGGAAACACAATTTTTAGGACATGCACATACAGACTCTCCAATGGTAGTCTTGGCCAAGAGAACCCCAGTTCCAAAAAGACGGGTGGAATTCACTGCTTCAGGGAACGTTTTCTTGGTTATACTTAGTTTAGGATATCTGGTTCTGTCACATTAAAATTGTCCAGGCACGAACGTTAACAGCGAGCACAGTGTCAATAGCTTAGGTTTCTAGTAATTAGGAATGTCAGGTAACTGCCTTCTCTCAGTATAGGATTTTATTTGGTCACACCACATATTAGTCACAACTCCGTCGGAATGTTTATTGCTTGTAATATTTTACTTGCGACAAGGGCTGAAATGTACTTGAGGTTTCTCTCAGGAAGAATTAAATCTGGCGCAATAGACCCGTTACTTTATTTAAATCTTAAAGTTTATGGAATGGGTACTCTGTCGTTCTGGATGCCAATGCAATGCCAGACAGGTTTTACTTTATACATCCAAGTCTTTAAGAATAAAATGTTTAGGTTCTTCACAGATACTACTCAGTACTCAACGCTGGCAAAGTTGGGTTACCCCAGTTTCACTGAATAAAGAGAAAACTAAATATAAAATACTTATACATACTATTCCCTCGGTTATAACTTACATTATAAACTGCAAGCGTAGAGCTTGTCGTATCATTTAAATCTCCCGTGAAATAAGTTATATTCACAAAATCAGTCATCATGAATTAGAAATACATACGTATTTCGTCAATACTCAATGATGAATCAGTGCAGTTATAAGTTAGTTAAAATATTCTCGACTGAATATTCGCAGTTTAATTTAATTCATTTACAGCTGCATGAGTTTAAGCTAGAAATTATAATATATTCTGCTTTCCACTGTAACTAGATCACTCAACACAATAGATATTAAATATTACCTCCAAACAGAACTACGGGTGATCGCACAAACTTAGAATGATACGCTTATTTTTATAGGTAGTCTAGAAGCTCGGCAAAATTTCCGAAACAAACTCAGACTTCGCTATACAGCTTATTCTCTTTAGCCCGAAACAACCTGTCTACTGCAAATTTGGAGAACAGAATGAAGTCACGTTTAAACTCCTGCTAGGATATATGAAACAGACAAAGCATCCCACGTTATTTCAAAATCCGAAATAGCGCCGGTATCTCCCTTTCTCCTAACACTTCACATTAACTCAGAAGCCTGCCATAACCTGTCAATACGCGTCTTAACGCCTTCTCCGACATACGGCTATTCTGGGCGATGTATGTCTGGCGCTTTTCCCACCTCAGGCCGAAAACTGGCCGAAGGACGCCGTGTCAGATGGAAATGTTAGACGATATGTCTGCCATCCCATGTCTATCGAGACGAATTTCACACTATTCGCTCACATGCGGAGACTGACATATGACGTAATAAAATGCGTTCTCAGTAAGAGAAAAGAAACAGGTACACGTTAGAATGGGAAATATATATAGTCGCAAACGAACGAATGCGTAAAAAAACAGGAAAAGGATAAAAGAGCGATAATAAAGTAGAGGACACGGGTAGAAAAGAAAAGAATATAGAAAATTTATTGATCATAAATCTCTATGCGACAGAACGTCCCCCCTTTAAGATATGGAAGCACTCCATGTCTATGTTATGGAAATAAATTTCCTATATCCGTAGCTTCAGGGTGTCTGTCCTCTTCCCTCTCATCTCCCCCCTCCGTCTCTCTCCAATTCCTACTCAAGTTTACTCCCAAAGTTTCCTTTCTCTGGACTGTCTTCCGTGCGCGCTTGAAAGAGTGTCGCCGCTTTTGACTTCGAGGAAAGATTTCGTGTGTGTATGGTGGAATTTTCCTGCCACTATCGTCATCTTCGTCAATTTTGGCGATCGTCAAGAGATGTTCGGAGGTTGGCTCTGGTATTTCCAAAAAATTTCTTTAACAGATTTAAATGGAAAACCTTCTCCTTTCCTTGAATAGAGATCTGGTAGTTAGCCTTAGAAATCTTTTTCAGGACGGTAAACGGCCCTTGCCATCCGATCCTCAGTTTGTTGTTCCGGGTAGGGAGTAACACCAAAACTTTCTCTCCTGCTTCCAGTTCTCTCTCTTTCGCGACTTTCCTGTATCGGTTAGCGCGCTTTGTGCGTGCTCGCTTAAAGTTAGTCGTTGCTTGGTCCCATCATAGTTTCAACCTTTCTTTTAAAACCGACACATATTTACTTGCTGAGACAACTGTCTCATCCGCCTTCTGGTCTGTCAGCGACCATAGTAAGGCTTCAAGCGGGCCCTTAATTGGTCTGCCGAATAAAAGCGTTGCTGGCGGAAATCCTGTGGAAGTATGAGATTCTCTGTAGCTAAATAAAGCTGCAGGAATACAAAGATCCCAATCTTCAGGTTTCACTTGTGCCAGTTTACTTAACATCATGTTGAGGTTTCCACTAACACGTTCCACGAGCGCATTTCCGGCCGGAGTATAAGGCTTTATGTAGATGTGTTGGTTCCTCAAGATCTTCACGATCTCATCCATCAACAGGTTTCGGTATGGAGATCCGTTATCCGTCAACACTTGCTGAGTTAATCCCAACCGAGTAAAAATCTGCACGAGGGCTTCTGCGACATGCTTGGCATCTGCGCATGTTAGCGGGATAGCTTCTGCCCATAAAGTGCATGTGTCGACTAAGGTCAGGATATACCTGTTCCTTCTTTTAGTTCTTTCTAAGGGTCCTAAAATGTCGATCACAACCCGTTCGAATGGTGTTCCCATTATTGGCATTTCACCCATGGAAACTGGGGGTGTCCGTTGCTTGGGTGGTACACGTTGGCACTGGGCACAGGATCTGACATACCTGATAATATCAGTATTTACTCCTGGCCATCAATAATGAGTGGTTATCCGTTGGTTTGTGGCGTTCTGTCCCATATGTCCGCTGAAGGGAACAGAATGCCCCATTTCTAGGATTTGGCTTCTGCACTGTTTCGGTACTAGGAGCTGGTTGTAACCTTGGTCAGGCTTGCCCGTTCTGCGATAAAGTACGCCATCCTTAGAAAAAATGTCCCAGTGCTGTCTGGGTTCCTTAGCCATGGGCAGTTTCCTAAAGCAGGGTGCCAAAGTAGGGTCCTTTTGTTGCGCTTCTTTAAGTTCCATAGGTAAAAAATTAGGCGCAGGCTCCTGTTCCTTCTTGGTTTGCCCTCTTATAGTTACTGCTACCACAATCGGCTCTTCCGGTTTCCCAATAAACACATATCTACCGCCAAGTATGACTGGGTAGATGGGGTCATCCATAACAGCCGCTTTGATCACACCTCTGACAAAATCAGAGTGTATCTCCACCAATGCGATGAGAAGCGCTGTAGGTGCATCACTCTTAGAGACTCCACAAAGTTGGACGGTCTCTCCTGTCTCTTGACCGGGTTTAACCAGGTGTCTGGCAACAATGGATTCAAAAGAAAGCCCCGTGTCAAATAAACAAAAAGTTTGAGAACCGTTCAAAATAACAGTACCTCGCGTAGAGGGTCTCTCTCCCTCAGGTTGGGAATCACTGTCAATAATTCCGCTTGCGAGACTGTTAGCAAGCATCCTATGCGTTTTGGCTCAGTGTGCTCGCCCTGATTATTAGTCCCGTGCGAAGGGGTTTTCCCTTTGTCACCTTGTCCTCGCTGGCTGCGGTGCCATGAAGGGCGGTCGGGTTGATCAGACTGTTTGGGGTGGTTGGGGTACTTGTTTTTGTAGAACTTGGATTTTTCAGGAGGGGGGTTTTGAAGTTCAGTTTCTCTGTGATTATTCTGATTAGAAGCATGAGAAGATTGGTCTAGATTATTCTTTCGAAAATGCTCTTCTGTCGGTTTACGTTTTGTGGCCGGCAGTTCGGCCAGCGCATTTTGATAACGCTCATACTTTTCCAAGATGTCTTCAAGCTTTTCTGCACCTTGCTCAGCTAGAAATCTCCGGGTATCAGCAGACAAAGTGTTCTTTATTTGTTCTGTTATAACAAATTCCTCCAGACCTTCATAGGTAGAGGGGAGCTGCGAGAGCTCTAGGCACTTTGTCAGATATCCCTTTAGACGAGCGGAGAACTGCTGAAAAGTTTCAGAATTCTCCTTTCTGCTGTTGCGAAACAGTTGCAAAAATTTGCGCGCGTTCATTTCAAAACGCTCCAGTAACGCTTTCTTCAAGACGTCGTAATTTTTTTGTTGGCTGCTCTCCAGTTTGGTGTAAACATCATACGCACTGCTTTTCAAGGCCCGAGAAAGCTTCATATTCCAACGCGACTTCTCTAAGCCGTACAGAGTTGCAATTTTCTCAAATTTTTCTAGATACGTGTCAATCTTCTCATTAGGACAAGGGAAAGATTCTATCGCAAAAGACATAGCAGTGAGATGAGTAGATTGTGTGCTAGGAGGATCCGTTAAAGTAGAATGAGGAGAAGATTTTCCATTGCTGGAGGTAGAGGCAGCCCCACGACTTTGGACTTCTAGAGCTTTAAGAGCCAATACATGTTGTCTCTCCTTCTCTCTTTCCTCATGCTGTCTCTCCTTTTCTCTTTCCTCATGTTGTCTCTCCTTCTCTCTTTCGTTCGCCATGCGAATTTCCATTTCCTTATCCATCTGATTACTCACTAAAAAAAATAATAAGTTGCTACAGTGGAAAAAAATAATTATTACAAAAAATTTAAGGAGAAAAAAATTCCATTAATTTTAAGTCCACTACAAGTTCACCCTTGAAGACAGTTAGGGTAAGGGAGGCAATTAACCAGACGAAATTGTCTGAACGCACTCCTTAGCTTAGCTCAAACACCTACTTTTTCAGAACCCTGTGATTGCTAGACAATCACAAACTTTACCAGCGTTTAGTATTACAAAATCAATAATTAACATATATTCCGACAAAATCGACCTGTAACTCAAATATATATACTCAAAATGCTGTGGAAAAACAATTACTAGTTGTGTGGTCAGCACGCCCATACACAGATCGTTAGTCTAGGGGAATAGTTATTTTTTAAAATATACAATACCACGAGACAATCACACTCTTACTCTATTTCAGAATAAAGAACATAACAGACGAGCTAATATATTTATCGTACTCGTCTTCCTATTTTAAGTTCAAAAAAAAATCCTACAGACGAGACCACATTTGTCGTACTCGTCTTCCTATTCTAAGTTCAAAAATCCTTCGGACGAGACCACATTTGTCGTAGATTTGTGATAGGTGATTAAGACTTAGTTTGGTCCCTTCTGAATAGACATAGAGATAATCGATAGCTCAGCGAGATGGTGGAAAAAATAGAAATAGATTTCACGAGTGAGGTGGAGGAAATATATTAGATTATGTCTCTGACACTCGAGAAGCTTCTCTCAGTCAGCCTATCATCTACAACAGAGTTAGATTAGTCAGACAAATCTAATATAATATATATTAATATATATGTCCTCACATACCCACACACATAAGTGACGACAATAGACGCACAACACGTGAACCTATGACAATGAAAATATAGATATTTGGGAACGAACTGACCGCCACACTGATTAAGTTTAAATATGAAGTTTAATTATCAAAATAAACTTCCATCACAACATATAAAATTACATCAAACATATACAAATAGTCATAAAGTCAATGAATTGCTACAAGAATGATAGACCCGTTGGTATGATCCTTTCCCTCGATGTATAGCCCACAGTCCTGTTAGAAGAAAAGTGATAGCCCCAAAGAGTCACGGATACATATGATTTAGTCTAAGATTTCCCCTTACAGGTATGAACAGACTTGGATACTCTGATCTATCCTAAGGAAAAATATTGTTAGCAACAACACTAACTTGCATAAATAAATTTAAGACAGCAAAATGGGTGCCCAAAATACAACAATAAAGGAATCACTCATTCCTGCATTCACTCTATTCAGTCAGCCGTGATCACGTGTTTTCATTCGTACTTACAGCTTTGGTAGCAACTTCTGGAAACACAATTTTTAGGACATGCACATACAGACTCTCCAATGGTAGTCTTGGCCAAGAGAACCCCAGTTCCAAAAAGACGGGTGGAATTCACTGCTTCAGGGAACGTTTTCTTGGTTATACTTAGTTTAGGATATCTGGTTCTGTCACATTAAAATTGTCCAGGCACGAACGTTAACAGCGCGCACAGTGTCAATAGCTTAGGTTTCTAGTAATTAGGAATGTCAGGTAACTGCCTTCTCTCAGTATAGGATTTTATTTGGTCACACCACATACTAGTCACAACTCCGTCGGAATGTTTATTGCTTGTAATATTTTACTTGCCACAAGGGCTGAAATGTACTTGAGGTTTCTCTCAGGAAGAATTAAATCTGGCGTGATAGGCCCGTTATTTTATTTAAATCTTAAAATTTATGGAATGGGTACTCTGTCGTTCTGGATGCCAATGCAATGCCAGACAGGTTTTACTTAATACACCCAAGTCTTTAAGAATAAAATGTTTAGGTTCTTCACAGATACTACTCAGTACTCAACGCTGGCAAAGTTGGGTCACTCCAGTTCACTGAATAAAGAGAAAACAACATATAAAATACTTATACATACTATTCCCTCGGTTATAACTTACATTATAAACTGCAAGCGTAGAGCTTGTCGTAAAATTTAAATCTCCCGTGAAATAAGTTATATTCACAAAATCAGTCATCATGAATTAGAAATACATACGTATTTCGTCAATACTCAATGATGAATCAGTGCAGTTATAAGTTAGTTAAAATATTCTCGACTGAATATTCGCAGTTTAATTTAATTCATTTACAGCTGCATGAGTTTAAGCTAGAAATTATAATATATTCTGCTTTCCACTGTAACATGTCGACTAGCGAATATAACAGACTTAATATTAATTTCTTCTGCACAGAAATCTAACTAGTAAAATGAAAATAATCGATTTATCACTAGATCACTCAACACAATAGATATTAAATATTACCTCCAAACAGAACTACGGGTGATCGCACAAACTTAGAATGATACGCTTATATTTATAGGTAGTCTAGAAGCTCGGCAAAATTTCCGAAACAAACTCAGACTTCGCTATAAAGCTTATTCTCTTTAGCCCGAAACAACCTGTCTACTGCAAATTTGGAGAACAGAATGAAGTCACGTTTAAACTCCTGCTAGGATATATGAAACAGACAAAGCATCCCACGTTATTTCGAAATCCGAAATAGCGCCGGTATCTCCCCCTCTCCTAACACTTCACATTAACTCAGAAGCCTGCCATAACCTGTCAATACGCATCTTAACGCCTTCTCCGACATACGGCTATTCTGGGCGATGTATGTCTGGCGCTTTCCCCATCTCAGGCCGAAAACTGGCCGAAGGACACCGTGTCAGATGGAAATGTTAGACGATATGTCTGCCATCCCATGTCTATCACTATTCGCTCATATGCGGAGACTGACATCTGACGTAATAAAATGCGTTCTCAGTAAGAGAAACGAAACAGGTAAACGTTAGAATGGGAAAACATATATAGTCGCAAACGAACGAATGCGAAAAAAACAGGAAAAGGATAAAAGAGCGATAATAAAGTAGAGGACACGGGAAGAAAAGAAAAGAATATAGAAAATTTATTGATCATAAATCTCTATGCGACAATAGTGTGTGGAACATGTGTGTAGTATAAGTGGCCTTCAGTCAAAGCTAGACACCAACATCAGATGGATCTTGAAGACAATGGACTATCTTCGAAATTACCCAACAATACAACGAGGGACGTGTTGCAGCCACCAGGCTTGACCAGCGACGAGAGTGAACCAGTCCATAACCTGCAAAGAACAAGCATCGGCTGGAGCAGAAGCCAACCGACATCTTAATGGCAGATAAGTAGCCACTTAAAGCTGCCAATTGAACTCTTTTCTTTATGAAATTTGTAAAACGCCATATTATGATCATCACATGTGATGAATCTTTAAAGGCTAACATTTTTTCCATCAAAACCTTTATTAATTTTTACATTGTTAACTATCATCATCATCAGCTGCCATCTCCACAACGAAGGTTGACTGTAATGGATCTCCAACGTCTTCTGTCTCTTGTCTTGGTGGTGCACTCTGATAGACTCTTTCCTGTCCATCTCTTGATGTTATCTTCCCACTTATAGCGCTGTCTTCCCCTTGCACGTTTGCCTTCAATTCTCCCTTCTATTATGGTCTTCTGCAAAGTGTTATGTCTTTTTATGTGGCCAAAGGATTTTAGCCTCCGAACTTTGATCTCCCTCATTAGTTCTCTTTTCATACCTAGATTTTCTAGGACCTCCTTATTTGTTTTCTTCTCTTTCCATGAGATACGCCACATTCTTAACTATAAGTGATTATTAAATTACGTTATCTGTAAATATACAAATTTATAACTGATTCAGTCATTTTAAACGACTGCAATCGCATATCTCAGTCATTTTAAATACCTATAAACAAAGATATTGAAGTATTTTTTACTGATTTAAATCAGTTGGGGGCTTATCAAAACAAGCAAAATCAATACTCATAGAAGACAAGGGAAGGTATAAAGTTTACACGGCCTGGATTCTATCAGTCGTAGTACTTGATTTCTTAAATTCCAATAAGGATCCCTAGAAATGAAGCACCATTCGTCACTTCATGTCTCTGTCAAGAGTAATCTCGAGCGAAAGGTAAGCACCTTTGAAGACCCTCAGTAGATACTCTGAATTTCGACCACTGTTGGACCATCACTGCAGAGCAAGAAAGGGAAGTAAATTCCGTGACACTGCGTATCAAGAAAAGCATTCCGATGGTCTAAGACTGTGATATTTCAAAATATTGTTTGGGAATACATCCATGACAAATACAACGTTTTATTTTTCATGTAGAACACCTTCAACACTTTATGGTCGTATTATGTGCGAGGCCGTACTATATTCGGGCCAGTATGGTTGTGAGAAGTTACTGTGATTTTATTTTCAACGGGCCCCATTCTTTTTCTCTAGGTAATTATTTGCGTTTTATGAGGGATTACTGTGGGGTTTAATTTTATATCCGCACCAGTCTTCTTTTCTTTGTAATATAATTGCGTTCATTATTTCATTTGGGAGTGAAGCGCGTATATTATTAGGCGGGGTAAAATTTTCCGAAGCTGGGAGCACCTACACGGGTTTAGACGGGGGTGGGTGTAAAACCTCGACCCAAATACGCAGACCAACGAAGAACCAATCATATTTTATTTTGTACCACGAACGGTCTGAAAACCTTATCTAATATGACGCAATAAGATGCGCGGAAGTAGAACCAACATGAGTCACGTGTTGGTTTACGATATTATTGGCCGAAGGTCAGATATTAAATTTTTGCGGCAAGATTATTGGTTTAAGAGCGGCAATTAAGCGAAGCCACGCAATGACTCACTCATAGCGTGGGTGTTGCCTCACTTTTTTGCTATAATAAATAACCGCGTTTAATCTTTAGGGCTCTCTTCGTTTCCAAGCCTTATCGCTTGCTCCAGAGAGAAATTCGGTAATTGGGTATGTGTACATCTTAAATTAGCGAGTAGATCGTCTGTAGATCTTAGCATGTTAAAGTAAAGTTTTCTTCGGGAAGTTACTTTAAAGTTAATTTAGCTTGTAGTGCCATCAATTGCTATCTTACAATAATACTAGAAGTTGTGCCTATAAATTTTCGGTGAATAGTAGCAGCAGCTAGGATTGTATAACGGATTTGTTATTTTTTTTTTGGAGATATTATCTGTGTGAAGATAAGGGCTTCGATACGCGGGCGCTCTGTTAGATGCCTTAGTAAGTCTGTGAAAATCGCAATGCGATTATGATAATGTGCCGTGTAGATACACGGGCGTATTTGTGTATTTTATTTAATTGTGTATTAAGTTGTTGTGAAGTCAGAAGACAGCAGTGTAATTAATACTACTGAGATGGGAATAAATCTTTCCTCATCTTTTGAGTTATGATAATTGCAGTTTATATACGCGAGCGTATTTGTGTATTCTTAATTAATTGGGGATTAATTGTGGTTAGTCAGAAGACAGGGGTGTAATTAATTCTCCTGAGACGGGAGTTAATCTTTCCTAGATGGGGTATATTTATATTGTGTAAATGTGATAAATATCCCGGGTCAGTCGAAAAAGTGGGGCCTATGAATTTTTACTGAGGAATGTTTCGCTTCAACGAAAGTGAATGTTTTGACGCCTGAGGCTAGCCGAGCATAATAGATTAGGGCAGCCTGTATCGCGGAGTTCCCCTAACAGACAGATATTAAGTGCGAGCAGGGGAAAGAGAGGTGTGATTGTAAGTTAGTGACCCTGGGTAAGGAATTTTGTTTATCGCTGTGCGGAGCTTGTGGAAGGGAGCTGTATTGATTTAGGGGAGAGGTATTTTTTTAGGTGGTTATATGTTAGGCATGAGTATATGTTGAATTGTTGTATATCTGGTGTTATTATTTCGTTCTACAGCATTTTCACGGCACAGTGGGAAGGTGTAACCTGCCCTACAATTTACCAACGGCAAGTTGGCATCTCAGGAGCCGAGGGCTCGAGATATCGCCAGAGGTGGAAGAAACTAGACGCTCTCAGACAGTGAAGCCCCATGCTTCAGCGGGAACGAAGTCGTCGTTAAAATCCGGAGCTCTAAGCTCATTTTACCACTCCAAAGAGGCGCGTAGCCTGGAGGTTGGGTTTATTTAATTATAGAGATACAGCCACAATAAAGCCGTGGGTCCCAAACCCTAAGAGAGTTCAATCAGCCGTTAACGTATTGTTAGCAGCAGTGAAGCACCTACATTCTGAATCAAGTAACCAGTGCTTGATAACAAAGTCATCAGTTGCAGTAGTCAGGAATAGGAGAAATGGTCAACATTCCTTCCTTGAAGGCTGTCGATTGGAGCGGCGTAACGGAGACGCCACATCTGCAGAAGACGGTAGTGTCAGGGAAGCACTGAGCAAAAGCAGTGGAGAGACAGAATTTATAGTCAGAAAGTCCGAGGACAGCCTCTGAGTTAGCACTGAAGGAGTCCGTTAGTGGATCAGCGCTTGTGATTAGCGGTGTAGGACATTAGATAGTACTTTTAGATTGGTGTCGACATTTAGTTATGTCTGCAGCCGGACAGTGGTGTTAGATTAAATAATTTATATTAGGATTGTTAGGAGTGGTGGCTCTTAGGTTAGAGAGCCCACCGAGTAAATTCTTTTGTGTAATCCTTAACTTTGTTCCTTGCAGGTTGAAGGGGAGGATGACATTGTGGGGTTACATTTTGTCTGTCATTTTTAATTGTTTTTGATTCTTTTCAGGTGTGCGACATCTCACGTAATTTATTTTGATGTGTTATTTATTTTGTTGTTTAATAAACTGATAAATGTATATTGAATCAGTCTCTATAACTATACTGTCCCTATATGTTGTCTGTATAGTTGTGTCTGTGGACTTGTAGTGAAACCTTATCTCCTTTATGGTAGTCAGAGGTGGTGAGTCTTTAGCAATTAACCAAGTCCGAAGTGGCGAGGGAGAGTCAATCTCGGTAGCTATAAGCCTCATCTTTCCACATTCACTGTTATTTCTCATACAAAATCTACCTTCTCAGACTTTCTCATACTAGTGTCTTGTCTACATATTCGGGCAAGCTCTAAACATAAATCCACTTCGTGACAAAGTGGGTGTCTACGTCCTTGGGATCATTTCTGTTGGGATCAATTCTGGGATCTTGTCTAGATTCGTAGATTGTTTCTATAGAAAGTTCTCATAGAATAGATTTTCTTTAATTTTCCCCTATACTCTGAGCTGTTAGAACTGATCCAGTCATAAAGTTGTTTTCACGGGGTGCATTCATAATAGATTATAGTAGTTGTATTTTGGTTCTAGATGACATCGAGGTAATTGATGGCTAACCGAAATTTTTTTCTTTTACAGGAAGGTAATTTCGGGTGTTAGGGTAGCTTCATAACCAATTTTTATCAGGTGACAGTTATAATTCAGATTTGGCGCTAGTCTGAGTTCGGGGTTTTAGAGACAGCGGTTATAGAGGAAGTATTGCCTAGGAGGTAACGGTAAAATTTTTCTTTGTTCCTTACGGCCCTTATCTGTAATTGTGAGTTGCTGCAGTTTGACAGTTAAGATTTCGGAATTGGTCAAGTTACGGACTGCCTGGCGTGAGGCAGCTCAGGATATGGGGATGGATAAGGCCGAGACTAAGGCATACCTGATTAAGGGAAGAAGAGGAAAGGGCAGCCGAGAGACAACATGAACTTGCCATGCGTTCTCTGGAACTGCAAAGTGGAGCCTCGGTGTGCATTTTGAAGAAATGGGAGATAGAGCGACAAGGAAGCGCTAAGAAAAGGGAGATGGAGCGACTAGCAAGGGAGATGGAGCAACTAGCAAGGGAGAGGGAGCGATAGGAAAGGCTCAAGAAATGGGAGATGAAACGACAAGAAAGAGACGATGAATCTAACCACTCTAGTTCTCAAGCTATGGCGCCCATATTTGACAACCCCGCTAAAGATTTTGCACCCGTACAGGATAACGTGTCTGCTCACACTGCGCCCCAGCTCCATTGGAAATGGACCCGAAGCCCAAACAAGGAAAGGTGTTATGTAAGGAAAGCAGCCCTTACGACTCAGGGAAGATTATGAAGCGATCCCAGGCGTGGAAACGGCATAACAGTAGGAATAATGCGAACCAGCATTATAATTCGGATGGCTACCGAATCTCGCATGCTTGCGAGCGAGCACAACTTAATCGACATGAAAAGTCGAGGAAAGGGTTTGAATCCCTAATAAGGCATGTATCGCTAGCTCCCCAGCGGGAAAGCGAAAAACGATACGCAGAGGCGTATCCTTTTGACAGCCCTATTCAGCAATATGGCCAATCGGTGGTGACGCCTTTGATTTTGGAAGTACCTTCTTTGTCGTTGGGAATTAGGCCCCCGATTGTATTAACCCCCGCGAGTGAGGGAAATGCTGACAAGAACAGTATTACGTATGTACCCGACCAGCGCACTCTTCATAGGGCAGAAGACCGCGGACTGAGCGAGCATATGTTTCCAACCAGCCCTGGAGCCCTGTAGTGGTGTTTGATGGTATTGTATGATGTTGATATTACTAAATGTAATTGTATGAGGCCAGCTGTGAAGGCTCCTGAGATAAAATGTAGTTGAGAATTGTCAGAAGGCCTTTCTTGCTACCACTACGACCTCACACTTAATTTTTTTTAATGAATGTGGCTACGTAAAGTGTCTAGGGTACTGTTTTGTAGTGTGGTGTGATAGTTTATAAATACACCCACAGATATTTAAGAAGACTAATAATATTAACAAATGTTAAAATACACTGAACTAACTCACGTGTGTAAAATTTTTTGATATAAGTATATTACATTTATTTTGTTCTGTGTCAATTTTTTAGGTTGACCAGAACTTAAAAGGATTTAGAAATTATGAAAAAATGCATGGAATATTATATCATAAATGCAATAGTGTACATATATATGTACTATACTAGTTAGTTTTATTAAAATGTTCTAGTAGCCATCTACTTGGGAGGATAGTACTGTTTGTGCTGTTGGGGTGGCCTCATCACACCTGTCTATATTGACTACACAGTGTCCAGAAAATGGTGGGAATTTTTATGGGGTTCTTAGTAACTAAAGGGCGTTGGTGAAAGTCCAGCAGACCAGAGGCTCACTCATCTGTTAGTTGTAGCTCTGGTGCTGAAATCAGGTGGTCCCACCTCTCCGTGCTGGCGGGCAATAATGGTGGTCTCTGTCACAAATACTGCACAGATACACTCGAGTAAAGTCACCAACTGAATAGACCCTGCTTTGTTGACGACAGAAACTCGCAGCTCTGCAATCAAAGTATGGGCCATGTGTCAAAATCTATTCTCTACCCACGTCTGGACACAACAGTGACACAACAACCACATCATACAGACAGGTCAGATCTCTCTGACCAAACAGCACATTTACCATGGTGGTTTTACATCAGATAGATCCTCCCAGACCATAGATCCTGAAAAATGTTTATTAGTTTTCGGCCCTAAAAGAGGATAGGTAATATGTATCATTATTCTCAACACTTGATCTGTCTTGCATAATCCTTGCTGGAGTTTATGTACATTGTTGGTCCCTAGACCCTGACTAGGGCGGGGGGTCTAGAGCAAATCCCTACTTGTTTGTAAGGCTAGATTTCGATATGGCAGTATCAAATCACTCGAACATGAAACAATATTCAAAATATATAAGGAAATAATTTCAATCTTACCAGATTATGAATAAATAACACAGAATTGCTAGCAAAACTCAGCTGAGCTGCTGGCTATAGTATGGCGTCCCTAAATTTATTTCACTTGCTTTCATATGGAATCACCACACTTTAAAATCTGTGTCTATCACTGAACAACTATTGAAGAATGGCCCCACTTTCGCGTCTGAGCGCTAATGATATGATTGTCTGTGGCCAATCACTGCCTCGGTTTATTTTAATTTCAAATTTCCTACCATAAAGTCATTTCAGTCATGCTTCAGTCAAGTATGGATGTTTATCTGTTAGTCTGTCCGTCTCTACTTGTGTTTCTAAAAAAAATGTGCTTGATTTTTGAACCAACCTTTCTCTCCCCTCCAAAATTTTGTCGTTAAAAGTTATATTTAGACACAGCTACCGCTCAAAAACCCTCTCCTCCATACTAAGTAAATTTGAACACCTGCGTCCAAGGTCGTGTTTTTGTGTGCAAATTGCGACACTTTTTTATTCAACACAGTCTGTCGATGATGTGAACTACACTGTCTTTTGTCATTATCTTCAATATTATCTATCCGTTTGTAAAATTAAGACCATCTTAGTTCACTGCTCAGAATAGGCCATCCGGCCAGCTAATTTTTATATTCCTAACATTAATATTAAGAAAAAATTACTTTTTAATTTTTGTAATATTCCTAACATCTGCGTTTTACCGCTCCATTCAAATCAAAAGCTTGGTATCGCAAAAGCGTCCAATAAATGACTGTGGCGTAACATATCTAGGGTCCCTTCTGTGGAGTTGCTTACTTTTTATGTCAACTTGGGAAACGTGACTTTTCTCCGTTTCCCCCCCAATTGCGTCTCCTTAGCCTTTCCAGTCATATTTTTTTTCTTTTTGATCCGCCGTTCCCCTCCTGTCTAGCAAGTCAATTATTATGGAGGATGATGACCCGCGGTCTAGGCGATCATGTACATCAGCAGCCTACGCATTATGTTTTTATCCTTAAATGTTATCTTTGGAGGGATTTTACCGTTGTATCTCTGTCAATTTCACTACACATCTCCCCACTTGAAAACATGCCTATGGCAAGTTCCAAAACCAGCGATACACATAGGTAAAAATACTCCTCACGTCTGCCACTACTCTAATTTTGATCACAGGGGTGCCGACTGAGGAAATCTGCACCGACATTCAATTTGCCTGGGATATATTGGATACTAAACTGATAAGGTTGAAGCAATAAAGACCACCTCAGCAATCTTGCGTTTTCATGCTTAGCCTGAGACAAGAACACGAGAGGCTGATGGTCCGTCTCCACCACAAATGTCCTACCATACAGATAGATTTGAAACTTCTTTATTGCCCAGATTAATGCTAAACATTCTTTTTCGCTTGTGGAGTATCCTTGTTCCGCCTTATTCAATTTGCGGCTTGCATAAGCGACTGGTTTAAGTTCCCCATCAGGTGAAGATGATCTTTGCAACAAAGCCCCTCCGAGTCCTACATTACTTGCATCGGTTCTTAAGACAAAGTCCTGTGTCAAATCAGGCAGTTTGAGAATAGGCTTGCTAGTGAGTTTTTCCTTTAACTCTTGAAATGCTAGTTCACATTGTGCAGTCCAAATAATTTTATCTGGAAGTCCCTTGCGAGTCAAATCAGTCAGAGGAGCACAATAGCGTTAAAATTCTTGATGTATTTCTGATAAAATCCGCATAACGACACAAATGATCGCACGTCCTTTTTTGTTTGCGGCCTAGGTGCTCTCTGCAGTTTTTCCAAGTTCTTAGGATCAGGGGTCATATTACCCTGATATACAGTGTGTCCCAAGAATTCCAACTCTTTGCATCCAATACAACATTTTGTGGGCCTAGCAGTTAAGTTTGCCTCCCGAAGTCTATCAAACAACATCTCCAGAGCTTCAATGTGTTCTGCAAATGTCTCGGTGGCGACGAGAATATCATCCATGAAATTTGTGATACAGGGGTTATTCAGGGGATCCAACAATTTTCGCATCATCCTTGAAAACACACTCGGAGCATTTTTCAGTCCGAATGGTAGCATATTGAATTCATAATGTCCATCCGAAGTGCTAAAAGCCAAATAAGGTCTCACTTCAGGCTTCACTGGGATCTGGTAATAGCCTTTACTAAGATCCACTTTTGAAAAATATTTTGCCTTGTTCAGTCTGGCAAATAACTGTTTTGTGTCTGGTAATGGATCCACTTGTCCTTCTGTGACAGCATTCAGTTTCCTGTAATCTATGCACAGTCTGTGTTCCCCAGACGGTTTTCTCAACAAAACGACTCTAGAACTAAAAGATGATTCACTGTGCGAAATAATCCCCTCCTTCAACAAATACTCTATTTCTTCCTTCAATGCCTTCTCCTTCGCGAACGGAATAGAATAGGCTCTCATACAGATTGGGTTTGAGTCTACCAGTTTCATGTCATACTGTAGCAAATTTGTATGGCCTGGTTTATCTGTTAATACATCTGTATGTTCCTCCAGAACTTGTTGAACTCTCTCCCTCTGGTTTTTAGTCAGGTGCTTACTGACTTTTACCTGTGCTGCTGTTTCACAAGGATGTAATGGGTATTCATGTGAGGTGAGTGGTTCCTTTTGCATCTGGGTTGCAATAGCCAAGGTCAATAAAGGGGTGCTTTCCTGGAGTGGTCTGTCCAGATACTTCTTTAACAGGTTTACATGATAAACTTTTTCCTTCCCCTTTTTGTCAATTTTATAGTTTGTTCTAGACACCTTCTCTAGAACCGTATATGGACCTTGCCAACCAATTTGTAATTTATTCTGGCTTCCGGGTAGTAGAAGCAGCACCTTCTCTCCGACTGCCAGTTCCCTGTCCTTTGCCTTCCTATTAAAATATGCTGCATGTTTCTTCCTGGCTTGTTTCAAATTATCATTTGCCAGTTTCCATCCAGCTTTCAAACGAGTGGTCAGTTCGTTCACATATTGATACGATGAGGTAACAGTCTCTTCCGCCTTCTCATCTGTCCAGGTCCTTAATAAAGTACATCTGGATCTTTAATTTATCATACGTATTTTTCCTGGAACCCGTCTGGTCCCGTCCCTTAGAAGCTTTATAATGAGGACTTTTCTTCCTAGAATCATCACTCACAAATCGACCACTACCAATTTTTTTCTGGGTTTTGTCTCCCCACTTAAGATTGTTTCTGAGAGATCTTCGCTCTCTTGTCTGTTCTTCCAGTTTATATAAGTCTGACCGAGGGATTGTCATCTTATCCTGGGTAAAATTTCTTCTTTGTACTCTTCGCATAGTGGCCATGTTAATCCATTCAAGTGAAGACTGGGTGTGAAAAGGGGGCTCCCATTCCACTTTGTCTACCCGAGTATAATTAGTTTTCCTTTCAGGCCTAAAGTTGCCCCGTGGCGTTTCTAGGTCCTGCACATATTTTCCCTTTGTGGGTGTTCCCTCATGAAATACGCCACATGCTTCTACAAAGTTTTCAACATCGACAGTTACGTCGGGCCAATAGTATTTTCGAGCAATCTTTTGGCAGATGGTACCGACTTTTTCATGGTCACCATCTTTTCCAACATGTAAGCTCCTTATTAAGTTTGCCCTATATATCTTGGGAAGAACTAACTGTCCGTGACCAGTGGATCTAGTTCCTGTCTTCCTGTATAATAGTTTGTTCTTCATGAAATATTCCCCCTTGCTCGGAGGTGTGTGGCATTTGGGCAATTTTTTAAAACAGGGCTTGAGTGTCCTATCCTCAGCCTGCGCCTTCCTCATCTCCTCTGGATGAGCATTTATAGGTTCACCTTCTTCCTCCTTCTTCTGTGACCTGGTCTGCACTGTCACCATGATCACAGGTTTCTCGGGATTCCCCAAGAAGACGTATCTACACCCCAATATCAGAGGGTAGATTGGTTCATCTATCACTGCTGCTCTGATTTCTCCTTCCACATAGCGAGTTTTCACCGTTATCCTTGCGATGGGAAGTGTCATGAGTGGTATGTCCTTAGTCGCCCCTTGTATTTCCACTGTTTCTGTGGTATACTGACTTGGGTCCACTAGGCTAGACTTCACAACTGAATCATAATCCAAACCTGTATCATAAAGGCACCTTATGGTGACCCCATTACAAATAACATCCTCACAAACTGGGGGGTGATAAGGTTCCTGTTGTCCCTTAGGATTAACCTTTAATCTTTGCGTCCCCGACTTCATTGCAGCAATGTTTGAAGGTTTCCTTCTGCAAAATTCGGTGTTATGGTTATCCTTCTTGCACCATTTACACCATCTTTTTCCTTGGTTCAACGGTTTTCTTTCATTGAACTTTTGGTCATTGAACTGTGAGTTTCTGTCGCGATAGTCATTTCTTGGCCGCTCAAAGTTTGTCCTACCTTTATTTCCCTGCTCTCTATTATCAAATTTGTTAAATTGCTGTGGAGCTTTAAAATTGTCTATGTGCTTCTTCTTAGCACCACTTACCTCTGCCTGGGCTGCCTGATACCTCTCAGCAACATTTAAAATTTCCCCCAACTTCTCTGCACCTTGTTCCATGAGAAATTTTCTCATGTCTGGAGCCATGGACTCTCTCAATTGCTCAATCATGATCATTTCTTTAAGATCTTGGGTCTTCCCCAGAGCCGTCCATTTCTCCAAATAGGTTTCTAGTCTAGCAGAGAATTGGTGGTATGTCTCCCCAGACATCAGTTTAGCATTTCTAAATTTCTTACGATAAAATTCACCATTCTTCTCGTACCTTAATAACAAAGCCTGCTTTAACATGTCATAATTGTCTTGGTCTTCCCTGTTCATTTTAGCAAATACTTCATAAGAAGTACCCCTCAATCCGTGTGATAGCTTTAAACTCCACCTCTCTCTCTCTAACCCATATGTAGTAGCTAATAACTCAAAACGTCCTAGGTACCCCTCTATGTCATCGTCTTTCTCAACAAAATGGTCTAAATGAAACCCCATAGCTGAGTTTGAGGCTCCCAGACTGGGCGTAGCATCTGAGGCAAAAGGGCTGGCACCATTTTCAGGGGCCGGGCCTTGTAATTCCAGCTCCCTTAGTCGTAATTCGTGCTCCCTCTGCAACCTTCTATCTTCTGCCTCCCTTTCGGCAGTCAACCTTTTTTCTTCTGCCTCCCTTTGCTGTCGTTTTTCTTCTGCCTCCCTTTCGGCAGTCAACCTTTTTTTCTTCTGCCTCAATCTGCAGCCTCTTAATTTCTCTATCAGCCTCAATTTGTAACCTCTTCTCTTCAGCTACCTTTCTATCTTCCCTTTCAATATATTTATCACATTCAGTCGTTACGTATTGAATTAAAATTTGACCATCCATTCCCATCTCCTTCGCGGTGAGCACAGCAGCTGATCTAAATTTTGCCAGCTCCGCCATACTTTTTAGACAATATAATAATATACAAGATAAATCTCTAACCAGTAAATACACTAAGTACTTCTTATGACTATAGTCTAACTAATTCTAACTAACCAGTTAACTAATTAATTATTACTGGCTGTGAAGATTCACCAACTTTTATCTGCAGGGACACTTTTAATTTTAAGGGAAATTTTACAATTTATTTCCCTACTTTTATTTCTCCCACCAGGAGATCCTAATATTACTGTTGGGCTAATTATCCCTGGACAAGACCCCAATATTGTAGTGGTGTTTGATGGTATTGTATGATGTTGATATTACTAAATGTAATTGTATGAGGCCAGCTGTGAAGGCTCCTGAGATAAAATGTAGTTGAGAATTGTCAGAAGGCCTTTCTTGCTACCACTACGACCTCACACTTAATTTTTTTTAATGAATGTGGCTACGTAAAGTGTCTAGGGTACTGTTATGTAGTGTGGTGTGATAGTTTATAAATACACCCACAGATATTTAAGAAGACTAATAATATTAACAAATGTTAAAATACACTGAACTAACTCACGTGTGTAAAATTTTTTGATATAAGTATATTACATTTATTTTGTTCTGTGTCAATTTTTTAGGTTGACCAGAACTTAAAAGGATTTAGAAATTATGAAAAAATGCATGGAATATTATATCATAAATGCAATAGTGTACATATATATGTACTATACTAGTTAGTTTTATTAAAATGTTCTAGTAGCCATCTACTTGGGAGGATAGTACTGTTTGTGCTGTTGGGGTGGCCTCATCACACCTGTCTATATTGACTACACAGTGTCCAGAAAATGGTGGGAATTTTTATGGGGTTCTTAGTAACTAAAGGGCGTTGGTGAAAGTCCAGCAGACCAGAGGCTCACTCATCTGGTAGTTGTCGCTCTGGTGCTGAAATCAGGTGGTCCCACCTCTCCGTGCTGGCGGGCAATAATGGTGGTCTCTGTCACAAATACTGCACAGATACACTCGAGTAAAGTCACCAACTGAATAGACCCTGCTTTGTTGACGACAGAAACTCGCAGCTCTGCAATCAAAGTATGGGCCATGTGTCAAAATCTATTCTCTACCCACGTCTGGACACAACAGTGACACAACAACCACATCATACAGACAGGTCAGATCTCTCTGACCAAACAGCACATTTACCATGGTGGTTTTACATCAGATAGATCCTCCCAGACCATAGATCCTGAAAAATGTTTATTAGTTTTCGGCCCTAAAAGAGGATAGGTAATATGTATCATTATTCTCAACACTTGATCTGTCTTGCATAATCCTTGCTGGAGTTTATGTACATTGTTGGTCCCTAGACCCTGACTAGGGCGGGGGGTCTAGAGCAAATCCCTACTTGTTTGTAAGGCTAGATTTCGATATGGCAGTATCAAATCACTCGAACATGAAACAATATTCAAAATATATAAGGAAATAATTTCAATCTTACCAGATTATGAATAAATAACACAGAATTGCTAGCAAAACTCAGCTGAGCTGCTGGCTATAGTATGGCGTCCCTAAATTTATTTCACTTGCTTTCATATGGAATCACCACACTTTAAAATCTGTGTCTATCACTGAACAACTATTGAAGAATGGCCCCACTTTCGCGTCTGAGCGCTAATGATATGATTGTCTGTGGCCAATCACTGCCTAGGTTATTTGAATTTCAAAATTTCTACACTAAAGTCATTTCAGTCATGCTTCAGTCAAGTATGGATGTTTATCTGTTAGTCTGTCCGTCTCTACTTGTGTTTCTAAAAAAAATGTGCTTGATTTTTGAACCAACCTTTCTCTCCCCTCCAAAATTTTGTCGTTAAAAGTTATATTTAGACACAGCTACCGCTCAAAAACCCTCTCCTCCATACTAAGTAAATTTGAACACCTGCGTCCAAGGTCGTGTTTTTGTGTGCAAATTGCGACACTTTTTTATTCAACACAGTCTGTCGATGATGTGAACTACACTGTCTTTTGTCATTATCTTCAATATTATCTATCCGTTTGTAAAATTAAGACCATCTTAGTTCACTGCTCAGAATAGGCCATCCGGCCAGCTAATTTTTATATTCCTAACATTAATATTAAGAAAAAATTACTTTTTAATTTTTGTAATATTCCTAACATCTGCGTTTTACCGCTCCATTCAAATCAAAAGCTTGGTATCGCAAAAGCGTCCAATAAATGACTGTGGCGTAACATATCTAGGGTCCCTTCTGTGGAGTTGCTTACTTTTTATGTCAACTTGGGAAACGTGACTTTTCTCCGTTTCCCCCCCCCCAATTGCGTCTCCTTAGCCTTTCCAGTCATATTTTTTTTCTTTTTGATCCGCCGTTCCCCTCCTGTCTAGCAAGTCAATTATTATGGAGGATGATGACCCGCGGTCTAGGCGATCATGTACATCAGCAGCCTACGCATTATGTTTTTATCCTTAAATGTTATCTTTGGAGGGATTTTACCGTTGTATCTCTGTCAATTTCACTACAAGCCCCATACGACCAGCACTTTACTCACAAGGAAGAGCACAGTGGTCTGAGCGACCGTTCGCCTATAAACTGAGATGGACCCCACCACCCTAATATCTCGCTTAGAGGAAGAGACTCTTGCAAAGAGGCGCCTGTAAAAAGGGATAACATTTCCAATTTGTTTCAAGAAGCTTTGGAAAAAGATACCGAGAGCTTTATCTCGCATACTTCGCGATCACACGGGATCTTAAACCGTCCAGTTCTTTGCTTGAAGACTACAGAGCTGGTAAATCCGGAAGTAGATCTGTCACTGCAGAACACTTCCCAACTGACGCCATTAACTCTTACAGGGGAGGGCAAGGTTGAACCAGGGTTTTAGACGGAGGACTCCCTGGGACTCCACTTGAAGCTCACGAACTTTTCAGGCCAGAAAAAAGTGAGAATGGCGGCCTTACGAATTCGCAGGGAGCCATATTAGACAGCTCAGTCCCTCTTCATGTTGGTAGGAGAAGAGCGAGTGCCGAAACACTGCCAGGGGCAGATATTCCTTATCTTTCTTCAAAGGTAGAAGCTACGGATATCGGAGATGATTCAGTAGAAACCCAGCAAACGATCGGAGACTCTATGCTAGAGGAACCCGAGAGATCTCATATTCATCGCACTATACCAGCGGTTTCAAACCCGCTGACGCGCAGCACCGTAGTCGCCATCGCCAGACCTGTACGTAGCCATTCGGTTATGACAGTTGACCAAGCCAGAATTTTGACGGACAAGGCAAGGGAAGTTCCAGACCCGCCATTGAACGGCACAAGTCTGAAGAGAGATCAACTCTTCCACCGGAGCATGGGAGTAGATAAGGAAAGAAAGAAGAAACATGATCATCGTTCTTCGGCCAACGGTGAACAGTTACGCACTGTTACGGCGATTTCTGACCAGGTCGGTCAGCCTGATTCAGGTCACCGTGGGGCCAACACACTCGGTAATCATAGGTTACCGCGCACTGCAAGGACAAATTGTGGGCGGAGAACACGCAGGAGAAGAAAGGTGAAGAGTGACCATTTGAATTGCAGTCACCAGGTGGAAACATCCAGTCGTGACACTACAACTTTAGCGCTCACATGCAGGTCTTCAGACATAGATAGTGACCTGTGTGAGAGAAAGATTACAGTAGGTAGATCGGGATGCCCCGAACTTAGAGGGGGGAGTTATGTGAGAAGTTACTGTGATTTTATTTTCAACGGTCCCCATTCTTTTTCTCTAGGTAATTATTTGCGTTTTATGAGAGATTTAATTTTACATCCGCACCAGTCTTCTTTTCTTTGTAATATAATTGCGTTCATTATTTCATTTGGGAGTGAAGCGCGTATATTATTAGGCGGGGTAAAATTTTTCGAAGCTGGGAGAACCTACACGGGTTTACACGGGGGTGGGTGTAGAGCCTCGACCCAGGTACGTAGGCCAACGCGGAACCAATCATATTTTATTTTGTACCGCGAACGGTCTGAAAACCTTATCTAACATGACGCAATAAGATGCGCAAGAGTAGAACCAACATGAGTCACGTGTTGGTTTACGATATTATTGGCCGAAGGTCAGATATTAAATTTTTGCGGCAAGATTATTGGTTTATGACCTCTGATTCATGCTATACAGAGCTTCTACAAGTCTTGCAGAAATTATGTGAGGACAGCAAACCATATGTCAGAAGAGTTCAGGACCATCACTGGTGTAAGACAAGGTGATATCCTGTCACCTTATCTTTTCATACTCCTCGTGGACGATGTTATCAAGGCATGTAAGGAGAGAACAAGAAAGTATTCAGTGGGGTACTGGAAGATGAGACGGGTATGTATTTCAGAGCTGGCATTTGCTGATGATGTTGCCCTGATTGCTAAATCAGAGTCACATCTCCAATCCAACCTGCAAGTCTGGAAGGAAGAGCTGGAGAAGAGGGGGATGGTCATAAGCAGCTCTAAAACAAAATCCATGGTGATATCACGAGAAGAAAGAAGACATCAGATTAAGCTGGGAGAACAGGTCCTGGAGCAGGTTGACCACTTTAAATATCTCGGAGCTATTATAGACCGAAAGGGAGGCATCAAAGAAGAGTTGGCCACTCGAAAAGTTGCAGCTGGGAGACTTTTCCAGGCCATAAATCGAGGATTCATCAGCAAGAGAGAGGTTGGTAAGAAAACGAAGATGGCTGTATACCGCTCCATCTATGTCCCAGTCTTGACTACAACCCACAAAAGCCAGATCCAAACCTTAGAAATGAAGTATCTGAGGAAGGTGGTTCAAGTAACAAGAGACATGGTCCGCAACCAGACGATACGTCAAGGCCTAAAATCCCACTCCCTGCAGACCCAAGTAGAACAGTCCCAACTAAGATGGTTTGGCCATGTCTGTATAATGGGAGAAAATCGGCTACCACGATAAGCATGGGAACCAAAGAGCCAGGGATCAAGACCCCGAGGACGACCCAGAGTCCACTGGGAGGACAACATTATACAATCTTTGAAGGACCGAGGACTAGAATGGAACCAGGCTGGAGGAAGACAGTCGATAGGAAAGTCTGGCGCTTTCTCTTCCAAACCTCTACACCTCACGGTAGAAGGGGAACGACTAAGTAAGTAAGTAAGATTATTGGTTTAAGAGCGGCACCTAAGCGAAGCCACGCGATGACTCACTCATAGCGTGGGTCTTGCATCACTTTTCTGCTATAATAAATAACGGCGTTTAATCTATAGGGCTCTCTTCGTTTTCACAAAAATCAGCCGTGAATCTAAGCCTTATCGCTTGCTCCATCGAGAAATTCGGTATTTAAATTAGCGAGTAGATAATCTGTAGATCTTAGCATATTAAAGAAAAGTTTTCTTCGGGAAGTTCATTTAAAGTTAATTTAGCTTGTAGTGCCATCAGTTGCTATCTTAGAATAATACTAGAAGTTGTGCTTATAAATTTTCGGTGAATAGTAGCAGCAGCTAGGATTGTATAACGGTTTTTTTTTTATATTATCTGTGTGAGGTTAAGCGCTTCGATACGCGGGCGCTCTGTTAGATGTCATAGTAAGTCTGCGAAAATTGCAATGCGATTATGATAATGTGCCGTGGCGTTTTTGTGTATTTTATTTGATTGTGTATTAAGTTGTTGTGTAGTCAGAAGACAGCGGTGTAATTAATACTACTGTCGTAAAGCGAAATCTGTACGGACAACAGTTCAAATAACCCACCTTTATAACTTAAAGAATGTAGAGTTAAAATATTGGGTTGCGATTAGCTTCTTCGCCCCGCCTGCAAACATATCGCTTTCAATAGGCCTTACTGTAGAGAAAATATAGATATAACATGTTTGAAACAAATCGAGGCGTAATTTTTGTTCTAGACGGAAGGAGAGACACGAAAGGAGGGGAAAGGAGCGAGAGAAGACCGCCATCGACACGCTTTGTTTGGAATCAAAAATTGTAACGAACGCGCGATATTGCTAGTGGCAGATTTGAAAATACGACACAGGGCCAATACTTGCATCGCCTTATATTCACGCAGTGGAAATGTATAAACACACACACCGCTCTCATTTCCTGTATTGTAGCGTAAATTTTGACGAAACACAGATATTGTCGTTTTAGTTTGAAAAAAGCGTTAGAGAAAGGGAAAAAGATGGTGGATTTCTAGATTTAAATAATATTGACGACTAACATGGAAAAAATATGGAAATACGATCTATAATACTTAGGGCCATAAAACCTGGATAGTTTTGGGGAATAGGGTCTCCTGATCAATAATATATTTTAATTTACAAAATCGTCCACTTAATAACAAAGATATTGCAATAATACTATATATTCTAGGACAGACTGACGAACACTCATGCCTGCTTATTTTAGCCATAACATTTTTTGAACGCATTTTTGAAATGAGGAAGAAGAGGGTACCTGTAATTTGATTGGGTGTAGTTAGAAAGAGGGAGAGAGGTTATTGGTTGGCCAGAAACTAAAAATATATTTTTGCAAAGTAAAGCCTAAGGCAGACTAACCAACGTACCGAAAAACACACAGTATTTTTGCAGTGGGGGTTTTTTAAAGTTTGAATTCAAAATTTGATAGACGCTAATTTCTATTGGCCAGCGTAGGGGATATTGAGGAAAAAATTGGAAGGCTGGACGCCATTTGAAGAAAAACGTTCCCTTAAACAGGTCGATTGATAGACCAGAAGTTTGACTTGCTTCACCATATAATGAAGACATAACTAAAGAAAAGCAGTCATAGTCTAGCAGCGACACAGCTAAATTTGTGCCAAATCAGTGTACCTGTGTGTATTTCATTGAATTTGTGGTAAGAACGAAATTATTAATATTTTATTTAAAAATTTGAGTGTGAGATACTGCCATATGAAAAATATTTTACGACTGTAAGTACCTAGGTCCCTAGCAGACTTATGCAGGGCCTAGATGTTGATCCATCATATAACAAACTACCAGAGAGGTAGATCCAAAAGATTATATAGGTTGTCATCAAGGATCATATCACCCATCATATTTTATGGAAAAAAGATCAAGGACAATGGCAGAGGTGTTGCAGCCAGTAGGGGAGAGGAAAAAGAAAACTGGTACAAGCTGTAACATCAATCTATGTGGATGAGCTGGGTTGGTCAGAGAGATCTGACCATGTTCTTTTATTTTGAATGTGTGGTTTGTGGAAATGGTAGCCTAAATACTATGTAAAGAAGGAAACATAAATTTCATATTGCAGGGTTTCTTACTGGCACTAGTCAAGTGCCAGTTTTCCTGAGGGAAGAATCTGTATGATTGTGGACGTGTCCCTAGTGGTACAAGCTCTCTACCACTGGAGTAGTAATATCGGTACAAGCTCTCTACCATATTATCTCAGGACAAGTGAGACAATGGCCTTTGGCCGGAAAGACAACTGTATTCCAACTACACGTGCCAGATAAGTGAATATGATCTGGCACGAGACAATTCATCGACAGAATATATTATAAACTAATTGTATTACTAAAACACCATTTCCACCTAATAAAGTGAAAAGAAGATTTGTGAATAAGGACATGGGAATGATGTAAACACCCCAACCCGCCATCTAGAACCAGTTAAGAAATAGTTAGCAATTTAACAACACCATTATTATATTTCATATTATGCTCTTGGACAGATTGTCCTTTTTTAGTTCTTTGAATTTGCCTATATATATATATATATATATATATATATATATATATATATATATATATATATATATATATATATATATATATATATATATATATATATATATATATATATATATATATATATATATATATATATATATATATATATATACATCATTTGATTTTGACAGTCCTGACCAAAATAATATTCGATTCAGGACAAAATAAATTGTAAAAAATTTGTTAAATACCAAATTTAAAACACTGTGTTTGTGGAGTTGATTATAGAATTTAATATCTGCGTGTGTGAGTTTGTGTATTGGGTTACCATCACACCACATGTACATTACCCTAGACATTTAGACGTAGTCATCATTTATTCTAAGTGTAAAATATAACTCTGAGTGAGATCTTAATGTGGTTGCAGAAAGGTTCCCTGAGAACACACACCATCAATTGTTAGACTCAGTGGCCATCACAGTTTGACCTCACTCAGTTACAAAGTAAATACAACACCAACATTCATAACATCTAAACCCACCACAACTACTGAGATGTGAATAAATCTTTCATCATTTTTTGAGTTATGATAATTGCAATGTATATATGCGAGCGTATTTGTGTATTCTTAATTAATTGAGAATTAATTGTGGGTAGTCAGAAGACAGTGGTGTAATTAATACTACTGAGACGGGAGTTAATCTTTCCTAGATGGGGTATATTTATATTGTGTAAATTTGATAAACATCCCGGGTCAGTCGAAAAAGTGGGGCCTAGGAATTTTTACTGAGGAATGTTTCGCTTCAACGAAAGTAAATGTTTTGACGCCTGAGGCTAGCCGAGCGTAATAGATTTGGGCAGCGTGTGTCGGGGAGTTCCCCTAACAGACAGATATTAAGTGGGAGCGGGGAAAAGAGAAGTTAGATTGTAAGTTAGTGACCCTGGGTAAGGAATTTTGTTTATCGCTGTGCCGAGCTTGTGGAGGGGAGCTGTATTGATTTAGGGGATAGGTATTTATTTAGGTGGTTATATGTTAGGGATGAGTATATATTGAATTGTTGTATATCTGGTGTTATTATTTCGTTCTACAGCATTTTCACGGCACAGTGGGAAGGTGTAACCTCCCCTACAATTTACCAACGGCAAGTTGGCATCTCAGGAGCCGAGGGCTCGAGATATCGCCAGAGGTGGAAGAAACGAGACGCTCTCAGGCAGTGAAGCCCCATGCTTCAGCGGGAACGAAGTCGTCGTTAAAATCCGGAGCTCTGAGCTCATTTTACAACTCCAAAGAGGCGCGTAGCCTGGAGGTTGGGTTTATTTAATTATAGAGATACGCCACAATAGAGCCGTGGGTCCCTAAACCCTAAGAGAGTTCAATCAGCCGTTAACGTATTGTTAGCAGCAGTGAAGCACCTACATTCTGAATCAAGTAACCCGTGCTTGGTAACAAAGTCATCAGTTGCAGTAGTCAGGAATAAGAGAAAGGGTCAACATTCCTTTCCTGGAGGCTATCGAGAGGAGCGGCGTTACGGAGATGCCACATCTGTAGAACACGGTAGTGTCAGAGAGGCACTGAGCAAAAGCAGTGGAGAGACCGAGTTTATAGAGTCAGATAGTCAGAGGACAGCCTCTGAGTTAGCACTGAAGGAGTTCGTTAGTGGATCAGCGCTTGTGATTAGCGGTGTAGGACATTAGATAGTACAATACATTTATATACTTATTATGTTCGCAAATATTTTGTAATCAAAGTATTTCCTTTTTAAGTGCTTAAGGAGAAGTCATTTTTGAGTTACTTCCCTTGAAAGTAGTTCCGTCATCTTCGATCGGACTCCGCGGACGAGTCTAGGCCTACTGCGATTTATTCTTTGGCTGGGTAGGAATAGATTGTTCTTGCTTCAGTATATCTATGGCCTGAATTTATACGTAGTGTTTGTATGAGTAGGACGAGTCTGTCTTATATATGGATATCTTTACATTTCTAAGTCGAACTATGTTGGTTGTGGCTAGAAAAGGTCAAAGGCTATGCAGCGGAAGTATCGCTAGCAAGGGGTGTGATTCATGGCTGTCATCCTGTCTGGATGTAGAATTTTGTGGTAGCCGGCCTATCGCCGAAAAAAATGATCTATAAGTAGATGGGGAAAAGTGATAGTCATTTAGACATGTTGTATGTACTTTACCCCAGTGTTTATTCTCTTTTGCCAAGGAATGGCAAAGTTATATTTCGCATAGAAAGGTAAAACCACAATTTATTATGAACTTGGGCTTCGCCATCGTTGTCGATAAACAGATGCACAGTGGTACTTTTGAAAAGAATATTTATTCAAAGGAAGACGACATTCCTATGTATCAGCACTAGATTGTATGATATTATTCAATTACTTCTATGATAGAAGTCATGAAGAAATGAGGACATTTAACGAATGACCAATTTTGGTCTGGGTCCTATAGTGAGTGAAACTCACGAGAGAAGAACAGCCATGTTGAAATTCATATACTTTGTATTTATCGAGTGAGAAAAAGGGATGCCTGTACTATCGCTCGATGAACCAAGAGATCACTGCTACATGTGAGAACCCATGTCTGGGATTCCTATATCTTTATGGAAAATATATATATTGAACTTTACGTGAAGGGATATTCACTAGACGAGGTTAGGTCTAGGAGCCTTCCTATATATTGGTTATGGTCTGACGTGCCCAGTCAGTAAAGCCAGATGATTTACATGATGGAACTCTGAATGCTTATTTACGAATGCTCCATTATGATATTTGCCAAGCATGAATGCTAACTTAAGATGATATTCCTGTGATCAACATTATGCTGTCTATGTCGACATTTGTTCCTGTAACCATACACGTACTGTCCAAGTGTGCGTCCCATTAAATGTTATAAAAAGACCACCGTAGTTCCAGTACTTCTTGAATTCGAACAGTGTGAGTATGAGTGATGTACTACCAACCTGTCAACTCTATCGAATCATTCTACCATTCGCGTTCTGACATTCAGATACACACTCATTGTTTACACTCACATTCTTGTCGGAGCCTCATCACGTTCCAGGACAAGATGACCTGTATGACCAAAACTGTGCTGGGTTTAATGAGTTGACAATCGTTACACTTTACTACACCAGTCCCAACATCTACATTTATCAACTGGTGGACATTCACGTCATTTAACAAATAAAGCGTGATTCAGCAACTAGTAGCCAGTATGAGTAAACAACTAAACAAGAGTTTAACAACTGGTGTGCCAGCTTCCTGGGTCAACCTGCACAGTGACCATATTGAGAAGTAAACTACTGAGACCAGACGTTCCTTGGGGTCTGTTACGACACACAAATACATCAGCAGTACAACTCTACAGTGATGTCAGCGTGACCTGTCCTGTCGACAGTATGCAGTAACTAGGTCAGCGTTTGTTGACATTTGGTTCGTTGGACATTTGCCATACAACTGACAGTGTTACACAGCAAGCTTGGTTGAAACATAGAACATTACACATCAGGACTGGAGAATATTTGACAGTGTTTGCGAAAGGAAATGTTATTGAACTGAGAAGTCCTACATCGATTGTTATCATTCACATCAACGATGGAGCTTCTATTTCTGTGTTGAATTTAAAATAATTAGACCAGAAGTATTTGTTTAATAAAGTACCACAGTACTGTACTATTAGGCAGTGTAACTGAGCCTTCTTTACAACACATTCTTTCTGCAACACTCTATTTACATCATATTGCCATACTATTTATGCAATTATGTATTTATGTTTAAATATTTATATGTGATATTTGTTTGTATCCAGCGGGTTGTTGTTTTCGTTGGGCGGTGTCACACAACAGAGTATCCCACGTAATAGAGGGTCTGATGTGTGCGTTTCTATAGGTGCAATTTTCTTGATTGAAAATTTGCTGCGACAGCTGTTGCTATTAGTGTTAGCTGTGAAGACTGTACTCATTGTTGTTTTTGTAATATTCCTCTGTTCTTTAGTTTGTTTTGATTTGTTTGTAATTTGTTGGTCTACCCTATTCTATCTTTCAGTTCTATTCTCAATTTATATTTATATACTGTGGCGTTATTTGTATTTGTTATCCTCTTGCGGTTTATCTTTTATTGTTTTCCCATTTCATTTATTTCATTTCCGCAAATGTTTTCATGTTCTCCTGTATAACTGTTTTGTTTTGTGCCTGATCGACATACACTATTTAAAATATAGTTGATCATATAAATTGATGTACAAGAATCAACTGATAGTTAATTGCTATTACTAAAGGTACACAGTTGATGATATAAAACACTATTTCTGGTGCACTGCACTTATATTATAGAGTGAACCAGCAACTTATAGCTGTTATTATATAAGGATTTATACAAGACCTTTGTAAGGCTTGTTTCACACAGTGATTGGGATAGTTAAGTACTATTTTCCACAGGTTACAAAGTTATCATACAAAGTCTTTGATTAAGACTAAGAAAGTGAATTTATTTACTTTTGCAAATTACTGATCTTATTAGACAAGATGTCTACTTTAGATTATTTTATCACACAAGGCAAGGTTCTTGATAAGACTGGTCAGCAATTAGAAGAATGGGCAGTTGCTCAATATGACAAAGCATTAGCTGCAGAAGAGAGAAAAAGCATTGATTGAAGAAAAGAAATTAGCAGCTGAGGAGAAAAGATTAGAAGCTGAGGAAAAAAATTACAAAGAGACTATGAACAAAAGAAATTGCAGATACAGACTGATGAAAAAAGATTCCAGATGGAAATGGAAAAAGAGAAAAGAAAGGATGAAGCTGCTGCAGAAGAGAGAAAATTACAAGCTGAAGCTCAAGAGAAAAAAGCAATAAGAGAACATGAACACCAAAAAGAACTTTTAGCATTTGAGTTAGAAAAGTTAAAGTTAACAAACATAAGTGATGGTAATCAAGCATCTGGTGGTAATGGTAAACCCTTTACTTACAAGGTCAAGGTACCAGCGTTCAACCCTTCCAGTGATGACATAACATTCTGGCTAAATAGATTTGAACGCTCGTGTCGAGCACATAATGTGGACAAATCACAATATGCTAACCAGTTATCAGAAAATCTGAAAGGTGATTCTCTGACTAGTTTAAGTTTGGTTGAAGAGGCTGACAAAGATAACTATGATGTTATTAGGGCAGCCTTATTAAAGAAGTATCAGTTGTCTGAAGAGGGTTATCGGAAGTTGTTTAAGACAATGGTGCCTGAGGCAGGTGTAGAATTCTCAGAATTCATTGCAAGGACACGTCTTACATTTGATCGTTGGATTGAGCTATCCAAAACAGAAAAGACTTATGAAGCCCTTATGGACTTGATACTCAGAGACAAGATTATGTCAAGTATAAATAAACCTTTCCTCGAATTCTTACATGAGCGTAAACCTAAGTCTCTAAAAGAAATGGAACAGTATTGTACCCAATACGTCACTGCACATCCGGACGTAGCTATTAGCAACAATAAGGTTAAAGAAGGTATGCCAGTTGCTTCTGCAACACCATACAACCCTAATCACTCTCACAAATTCCAAGGACCTCAAAATAAGTTTAATAAAAAAAAGGTAACTATTACAGTTATCAGAACCAAGGTAACCAATCATTTCAGGGTTCTTCTTCGAATACCTGGAGAAGAGCTGACAGCCCTCGATTCAGGGGTGGTCATAATTACAGGAACTTTCGCAAAGGAAGTCATTCTAGAAACTATCCAAGTTTTCCTTCATGGAGACAACAAGATCATAATTACAGAGATACTCATTATAATGAATATGATGATAGTAACCAAAGGAGCTATGATTCAAACCCGAGTAGAGGTTATAATAGTGGAAACAATGATAAGTACAGAGGCAATAATAACAGAGGTAGAGCACAATTCAAAAAACATAAAGCTCATTACCAGGCGAACTCTGCACAGCAAGAGTCCCACGAAGCCTATAAACAAAATAAAGATAATGATGACTCTAATAATATGGCATGTGCCGCTTTTGATTTTGGGAGAGCATCTCAGTGCCCCCAATGCAAAACATTATTTGAGCCAACCACAGTGTCTACTTTAAGCTGTGGGCATCCTCTTCCCGCTCTTCCTGCGTCAATCGCGCATGATGGGAGAGGTTCTCTTGTCTTACACAAAGGTTTAGTAAATGACAATCCAGTCTCAGTACTTTTTGATTCTGGATGCACAACTATTGGGGTTAGGCAGTCACTCATAGATCCTTCTCATTCTACAGGCAAAGTAGTCAAATGCGTAACATTTGGCGGCACCATAGAGAAATACTCTACCGCTATCATTAGGATTGCTACTCCTTTCTTCACAGGAGATGTACACGCATGTCTTTTGCCGATCCGATCGCTGATCTTATCATCGGTCGCATTCACGGAGTCAAAGAATGCACTCCGGAGCAAATTTCCGTTTGGGAAAATCAAAATATGCAATCTGCTAATGCGGTAGTCACTAGAGCTCAAGCTCTCAATATGCCTGAAACTTCATCTATTGAAGATAATGAAGTGCATAACCAAGATGATCCCTTGGTAATTTCTCGTGACTCGTTTATAAAACAACAAGAAGAAGATCCGACTCTTAAGAAATTCTTCACTCTTGTAACGAAAGGTGATCCGAATAAAGATTCAAATTGTAAATCTTGGATTACAATGAAGAATGGCGTACTTGTACGTATGGTGCAAGACTCCACTAAGTCAAGTCATTCTCAGATTCTTGTACCCAAGAATTTGAGAGTTAAGATCTTACAACATGCACACGACTCTCAGTGTGCTGGTCACATGGGTTTTTCCCGTACAAAGTCAAGAGTTCTTGCGGCTTTCTTTTGGCCTTTTGTGAACAAGGACATACGGATCTATTGTCGATCCTGTAAAGTATGTCAAGAAGTCAAATCCAAAGGTCCTCGTCATGCTGCGCCTATTCAGGCTGCAGATATTCCTATTCGTCCATTCCAGAAAATGGCGATAGACATCATTGGTCCATTCAAGATCAAATCTGCTAGAGGACATCAGTTTATCTTAACGTGTGTAGACATGTGCACACGTTGGCCAGAGGCTATCCCTCTAAAGAGCATTACTACCGCTGACATTGCAGATGCTCTTTGGCTTATATTTTCTCGGCTGGGATTCCCCGGAGAAATATTATCAGATCATGGCACCCAACTGATATCGGATACCATGTCTCAAGTAATGTCTACTCTACAGATAGAGAGATCTTTGAGTAGCATCTATCATCCTATGTCCAATGGGATGGTCGAGCGACTAAATAGAACACTTAAGAACTTATTAGGGAAGATAACTGAGGATCATCCTCAAGATTGGGATAGGGTTTTACCCGCGGCCCTCTTCGCGTACAGAGAGGTCCCCAATGAACATACAGGGTTTTCTCCCTTTGAACTTGTCTTTGGCGCGCGACCGCGCGGCCCAATGTCTTTGCTGCATGATCTTATAACAGCTGACAATATTGACGATGACACAAAATCTTCTTACGAGTATGTCATCGCGCTGAGACAGAAGATTATCGAAGCATGCAAATTGGCAACGTCCTCTTCTGAATTTGCTAAGCAGAAGGCAAGACAATTTGCTAATAAGAAGAGAACTTTACGACAACTTTGTCCTGGTGACAAAGCATTTGTTTTGCTACCTTGTCGTGAAAATAGACTCCTTATTAGTTGGAAAAGTCCGTACGATATAATATCGAAAATTTCAGATGTTGACTACATCGTCGATATCAACGGGAAGCATAAAACCTTCCACATCAATATGCTTACGGAGTTCCATGAACGTCCTGACTATCTACAGCCTATTTTCCAGGCAACGGACGATTCTCATGTCAAACATGGTCATTACTCATCACTGTCTGTAATACAGGATGAGGAAACAAGTTTTTCGGATGTTAATCTTCCGCTTCCAATGATCCCACTTCATTCTAGTGAATCATGGAAAGACGTTACTGTTTCTCCTGATTTGTCTCTAGGAGAACGGCGACAAGTTTCGTCTATGTTACAAACATTTCAGGATGTCCTCACTGACATCCCTGGACAAACTCATGTCATTGAGCATGACATTGTTCTAACTGAACATACTCCAATTAGGGTTAGACCTTATCCTATCCCTATACATTTCCAAACACAGGTTGAAAAGGAGTTGGATGAAATGATAGATTTACAAATAATCGAACCATCCACTTCTGCATATTCTTCGCCGATGGTTATTGTTCGAAAAAAAGACAATAACATACGTCTTTGCGTTGACTATCGCAAATTGAATCAAGTTACGAAGTTCGATGCTGAACCTATGCCTTTACTAGAAGAGTTACTTACTCGTCTTTCTAAATCGCATTTTTTCACTAAACTTGATTTGTCTAAAGGATATTGGCAAGTTCCATTATCCGAACGCGCCAAACCTCTTACCGCTTTCTCTACTCCCAGAGGCCTTTTCCAATGGAATTTTATGCCTTTCGGCCTTATGAACGCACCAGCTACATTTGTACGCATGATGCGTCGAATCCTATCGTATCGGTCAGATGTCATTGCTTATCTAGACGACATCTGTCTTTTCAGCGATACTTGGGAAGATCACTATTCAGGGTTAGTTGAATTATTATCAACTCTGCGTGAGTATAACCTGACAGCAAAACCATCTAAAGCTTGTATTGGCTTTAGCGAAATTGCTTTCTTAGGCCATCGAGTAGGTCACGGTTTCTTGAAGACAGAAGACCATAATATCACTAAGATACTTAACATCTCTATCCCTAGGACTAAAAAGCAAGTGCGAAGTCTTTTAGGTCTCATACAATTTTATGGACGTTTCATTCCGAATCTGTCCTCTATCATGGCACCTCTCTCTACACTATTAAAGAAAGGGTCCCCTAACATGGTTCACTGGTCTCATGAATGCCAATCTTCACTAGAGAAGATCAAAACTATGTTTTCATCACCACCTATTTTAGTGTTACCTACAACAGATAAGACATTCGTTCTTCGTAGTGACGCTTCATCCACTGGGATTGGAGCGGCACTAATGCAAGAGTACTCTGGAACTCTGCATCCTGTAATGTATATATCCAGAAAACTTAATGCTGCAGAAAGGAATTACTCGGTTTTAGACCGTGAATTATTGGCAATGGTTTGGTCAATTCTCAAACTCCAAAGATTCCTTCTGGGCGCGCATTTCGTAGTGGAAACTGACCAAAAAGCTCTTACGGCTATCCAAAGTAAGAACTTGAAGAGCTCGAGATCAACTCGATACGCAATCGCTCTTCAACCTTTTCATTTTTCGGTACGAGCTATCCGTGGTTCAGAAAATGTGATGGCGGACATTCTGTCCAGATGCCCACATGATGCCACTTAACTGTTAAATATTGGATCTTTTTAATATGTATAACTTTACAACAGTTATTTTTTGTTTCTTTACTAAGATACACATTTGTAATTTAATAATAGAATGATGGTATCGCTACTTAGCGGTTTATTGATGTTTATTCACCGCTGTTCTTTGATGATTGTTTCTTCATAAATCATAAATTTAAGATTATAGTGTGAATTTTTGGTATGCATTGTATAATTACCAGAATTGTATTATACGTACATCACACCTTCCTGGAAACATTTATTCGTAGAGAAACAATTTCTCTCAGATTTTGAGATATATTCTCACCGGTCATATTAGGAATTATAGTTATTCCTGATATTTGCATCTGCGCAGTATTCTTGCGTTTTGAGCCTATTGTATGGTGCTCCTAGATGTATTTTAAAAAAAAAAAAATTTATTTTTTTTTTCCCGGGAGGTGTGGTAAGACTGTAAAGGGCAATTTTTACTATCTTGCAATATAATACATTTATATACTTATTATGTTCGCAAATATTTTGTAATCAAAGTATTTCCTTTTTAAGTGCTTAAGGAGAAGTCATTTTTGAGTTACTTCCCTTGAAAGTAGTTCCGTCATCTTCGATCGGACTCCGCGGACGAGTCTAGGCCTACTGCGATTTATTCTTTGGCTGGGTAGGAATAGATTGTTCTTGCTTCAGTATATCTATGGCCTGAATTTATACGTAGTGTTTGTATGAGTAGGACGAGTCTGTCTTATATATGGATATCTTTACATTTCTAAGTCGAACTATGTTGGTTGTGGCTAGAAAAGGTCAAAGGCTATGCAGCGGAAGTATCGCTAGCAAGGGGTGTGATTCATGGCTGTCATCCTGTCTGGATGTAGAATTTTGTGGTAGCCGGCCTATCGCCGAAAAAATGATCTATAAGTAATGGGGAAAAGTGATAGTCATTTAGACATGTTGTATGTACTTTACCCCAGTGTTTATTCTCTTTTGCCAAGGAATGGCAAAGTTATATTTCGCATAGAAAGGTAAAACCACAATTTATTATGAACTTGGGCTTCGCCATCGTTGTCGATAAACAGATGCACAGTGGTACTTTTGAAAAGAATATTTATTCAAAGGAAGACGACATTCCTATGTATCAGCACTAGATTGTATGATATTATTCAATTACTTCTATGATAGAAGTCATGAAGAAATGAGGACATTTAACGAATGACCAATTTTGGTCTGGGTCCTATAGTGAGTGAAACTCACGAGAGAAGAACAGCCATGTTGAAATTCATATACTTTGTATTTATCGAGTGAGAAAAAGGGATGCCTGTACTATCGCTCGATGAACCAAGAGATCACTGCTACATGTGAGAACCCATGTCTGGGATTCCTATATCTTTATGGAAAATATATATATTGAACTTTACGTGAAGGGATATTCACTAGACGAGGTTAGGTCTAGGAGCCTTCCTATATATTGGTTATGGTCTGACGTGCCCAGTCAGTAAAGCCAGATGATTTACATGATGGAACTCTGAATGCTTATTTACGAATGCTCCATTATGATATTTGCCAAGCATGAATGCTAACTTAAGATGATATTCCTGTGATCAACATTATGCTGTCTATGTCGACATTTGTTCCTGTAACCATACACGTACTGTCCAAGTGTGCGTCCCATTAAATGTTATAAAAAGACCACCGTAGTTCCAGTACTTCTTGAATTCGAACAGTGTGAGTATGAGTGATGTACTACCAACCTGTCAACTCTATCGAATCATTCTACCATTCGCGTACTGACATTCAGATACACACTCATTGTTTACACTCACATTCTTGTCGGAGCCTCATCACGTTCCAGGACAAGATGACCTGTATGACCAAAACTGTGCTGGGTTTAATGAGTTGACAATCGTTACACTTTACTACACCAGTCCCAACATCTACATTTATCAACTGGTGGACATTCACGTCATTTAACAAATAAAGCGTGATTCAGCAACTAGTAGCCAGTATGAGTAAACAACTAAACAAGAGTTTAACAGTCTGCAGCCGGACAGTGGTGTTAGATTAAATAATTTATATTAGGATTGTTAGGAGTGGTGGCTCTTATGTTAGAGACCCCACCGAGTAAATTCTTTTGTGTAATCCTTAACTTTCTTCCTTGCAGGTTGAAGGGGAGGGTGACATTGTGGGGTTACATTTTGTCTGTCATTTTAAATTGTTTTTGGTTCTTTTCAGGTGTGCGACCTCGCACGTTATTTATTTTGATGTGTTATTTATTTTGTTGTTTAATAAACTGATAAATGTATACTGGATCAGTCTCTTTGACTATACTGTACCTATTTATATGAGAGGTATGGTGCTCTCATAAAGACAATTGAAAATAATGACTGTGTTTAGCTTTCAGTTTTCAGTGATCGGCTCTTGCGTACGTGCGTCTTTAGCTTCCAGTTTTCGGTGATCGTCTCGTGCGTACGTTCGGACACTTACGATTTTGACTTGGCGGGTTGCAGTAGCGCATTCACGTCTTAGTTACGTGTTTTGCTGGCTTACCCGTCAGCGTGAGCTTTACAATGTGATTGCTTTCCTCATCACCCTAGGCTGGGATTGCACTACACTGTTAGCTTGCAATCGTGGTTCACGTGTTTGCATCAAAGGGTATGATTGCTAACCCCGGTCGTCGCAAGCGCGGGTATAGGCTTTGCACCGGATAGCAGCTGCACTGCTCTACGTCTACCCACGAATAGAGTATTCTACTCCTATAGTCTAACCGCTTTATGAATAAAATAAAAAAGGCTTCACAAGTAACAATCTCTACTTATCACAGTTTGTGTGTGTGTGTCTCGTTTACAAAACCATCAATATCCATGTGGTATTTGTTGCAACGGGCATGTTGTAAAAATTGAAGTGTGATAAATGTGGATAATATACTACTCGTCAAAAATCAAGGCCCACCCTATTATTTTCAATACACATTTATATAAGCTGATAGAATGATTAAATGAAGGAAGTATTTAGTAAAAATGGGTGCAATATCTTCCTCTGACAGTCCTCTATGCACGTTAAGCATAAAAACAAATCACCGACAACCATGGTGATCACGTGCAGTTTGGTTTGCTGACCATAAATTCACATTTTTAATCTGTTTTTTTTTAAACTTCCGTACAACCAAACAGGTGAAGTAATCGTGCTGATTGACATGCCACGTGCAATGGCGACTTTTCGTGAACAGAGTTCACTCTTAATTTGTTTTACAATCAGCAGACTTAGGGTATTTTCATCACTTGCAAAAACCATGCCACCGAAAAGAAGTCTTGACACCTTACAAAGAATGAGGGCTATAGCGTGGGTTGAAAGTGGTTTATCTGTCCGTGAGGTTGCTAGACGGCTTGCAGTGTCACACTCTACTATCAAAAGAATTTTGGAGAGATTTCAGGCCACAAGAAGTGTGGAGGATTGCCACCGGCCAGGTCGCCCTAGATGCACCAACAGACATGATGACCGGTACCTCTTGTTGTCAGCCCTGCGCCATCGAACAGTGACTTGTTCCACTCTAAGATGTCAGCTGAGACAAACTGTAAACGTTAATGTCAGTCAAAATACCATTCGCATGAATTTGGACTGGCTGCTCGACGTCCAGCATTATGGTAGGGGTTCTGTCATGTTCTGGGGAGGCTTCTACAGACACGGCAGGACCCCACTCTACATCATCCAAGGCAACTTGACAGGCCCAAGATAACAGAATGAAATTTTGAGACCAACTGTTTAGCCTGCTCTGGGGGCCATAGGTGGTAATGCCATCCTCCAAGATGATAACGCTCCACCCCATCGAGCTCGCGTGGTGAATGAGTTTATTCAGCAAGATTGGATCATCAGGATGGCGTGGCTAGCTCATTCACCTGACCTTTCTCCGATTGAGCACCTCTGGGATGTCCTTGGTCGAAGATTGTCAACAAATCACCCCCTGCCAATGGATGTTGCACAGCTGACTGCATTTCTGTTTCAGAAATGGCAAGCTGTTCCTCAGGATACTCTTCGGACCCTTGTGGACTCGATGCGTCTACGCTGTCTTGAATGACTTGCTGCAAACGGTGGTCATACCCGATTTTGAAATGTCTATTTGTCCAATATCTATTGTGTGACGTTTGAAAAGGTGGGTGACACACTTCACAGCTTCATTGCGTTTGAATGTGTGTTTCCATTTCTTTACGTGACATGTCAATTTGGTGTTCAATAAATGCCGTTTTGACTTATACCAATTACGTTTATATCAGATTTGTTTTATGGTTTCAACCAAGATTTTCCTAAGTGGCCCTTGACTTTTGACGAGTAGTATCCTTGCCATGCTTGTCGTTAAGCTGTGGTAAACTAAAATAAATTAATAAATGTAAATAAAATGGATGTGTGTTTTATTTTGATTTGGTTTAGTTTGGTTTTAAGGACCATCTTCACAGTGCACGAACTCCGTAACACCGGCGAGGATCCCAGTGTGTGAATACAGGAATCACATATTCTATAAAAATTTTAGTGGTGGGTAGGTTTCCTAATTTTTAAATTATGCCAGGGTAGCTGTCGCATGGCCTACTTTTTACGATTTCCAACTGCTGTTATTGTGTTGTTGTTGTTTTTGTTGTTCTCCATATTTTAGAGCCATACAATAAGACTCACTTGACATTAAAGTTGAAGATTTTTATTTTTGTGTTGGACTTGATTTCTCTTGATATGTTTCCCATTGCAATGAGAGATCCTCTTGTTATTTGTATTCTTATTTTGATATCATTATCTGTCCCTCCAACTTTGTTTATAATGCTGCCAAGATGTGTGTAATATTCTACATCTTCTAGTGGTATTTTCTCAAGTTTGACCTTGTTATCATTTCTTACATTTATTATTTGTCTTTTCCCTGTGTATTTTCAGACTCGTTGTAATCTGTCTAACAGCTGACCCTGTGCTATGTATCCTATGAATACAGACCAAAGTTTATTACTATCCATTTTATCGAAGGCCTTCTCCTGATCTATAAATACTACATATCGTTCTCCGTTATCGTCAATTGCCCTTTCACTTAATTGTCTTAAGGTAAAGCATCAATACAATCCATTCCTTTCCTGAATCCAAACTCGATCTTATTCACGTGTTGTTCGAAAGTATGTCTTACTCTTTTCTCGAGTATTTTTGCACATAGAGTTCCTGTGTGAGTTAGTAGCGAGATACCTCTGTATGTGCCACAGTCCCTTTTACGACACTTCTTTTTCCAGACTGGTACTACTTTGTTTGTTTTGCCGGTCTTCTTGAACTCTCTTCTGGCCATGCAAGATGACAAGATTATGTCACAAACTTGTGTATTAATATGTAGGCATTATAGGCGCAGTTAAACTCTGAATTCTTTTTTGGGCTTACTGATTTCAATAAAGGTGTAACTTCGTTCGCTTCCACATACCACATCTATTTCTCTCCTAAAGTTGGTGGTCTGTCTCAGGCTTCTCTCGTCGTTTTACAGTTTCTTCCTAAAAGGACTTGTGACGACACCAGACATACGTACCAATAAATAAACTTAGTGATGACCAGAACAAAAACTATATATACAAACATCTATATTACATAGCTATGTAAGAAGTGCAACAAAGCTTTCAAATTGGTTTCTTACCTTCAGACAAAAAAATGCGTGGATTATAAACTGTAATTGTTTGGTTACCTTGGTTTAGAAGCACGAAACTGTAGACGGGTGGACAAGATGGCTTTAGCGAATAATCTTGATTTCAATCGTTAACATATTGGAGTACGATATTTATAGCACGACAAAGGTACCAAAGTACGGACCTCTCGTATAATCTTGCTTTAGGTTACAGACCACAACGTAACTGCAGCTGAGTACACAGTAATATGTTCAAGCGATTCTGATGATCAAAAAGTTTATAAATTGTCAAAATAATATTTAAAGATTAAGGTGCGTTTTACCAATATCATCGAAGTAAAAATGGCTCAAATTGCATACATTCTCTTAAAAGTATGGTGTTAGTTTGAAAGCACATAAATTAATAATAATGGATGTTTTAACGTTGAGTAGCTTTTGTTTATAAACACTGCATAATTTGAATTAATAAGATTTCACGCTCACAACAAAAAATCATAGTGATATCACGAGAGGAAAGAAAGCATCAGATTAAGCTGGGAGAATAGGTCCTGGAGCCGGTCAACCACTTTAAATACATCGGAGCTGTCATAGTCTGGAAGGGAGGCATCAAAGAAGAGTTGGCTACCAGAAGATCAGCAGCTGGGAGACTTTTTCAGGCAATAAATCGAGGATTCCTCAGCAAGAGAGAGGTTGGTAAGAAAACGAAGATGGCTGTATACCGCTCCACCTATGTCCCAGTTTTGATATATGGTAATTCCAGATAATACAACCAATAGCCAATATATGAGTGTGGCATCACACCTCCTGTCAAATTATTACGGCAGTCGCTGCTTGTTTTTATGGGGCAGTTGGTCCATCACCACCAGAACTTTTAAAAAACAAACAAACCTTTTTTATGTTTAAATAGAAGACATATTACAACTGATGTGATTCTACATTGAATCCTTATCAGGCTCTTTCTCATCCACCAACTCTATCGCTGCTACTCCCTGCTATTCACGCGCTTCGTACCGAGGCTTTTTCAACTCGAGGGATGAAAAACAGCCATTCCTAAAAATGCGAAAGAATTGTTTGGCAAAGTTCACGTTTCACAAATCCAGATCCCCTCGCGGGTAAAATGTGTTTAACTGCGCAGAATAGGTCACTGGAGATATACTAGACCATCCCCTAGATAACAAGAGCTATCATTCCTTGATACTAGAGAAGCAGCTATCTTGTGATTTAGTTAGTGCTAATAACACAACTCTTAGATTTATCTCTCGTTTTTACTCTGTACAAAGTAGATTTTTTAAACTGAAACACGTTCAGCGCAATGATTTTCAAATACAAATACTGTTTGATTATAATGTGCAGTTCCCAAGATCTGTCTTTTCTTAACACCTGCTCTATATTTATGGGTGAATCGCATGCTTGGTTTGGTTTGTTTGAAGTTAACAACGACAATGGATATCGGGCCTCTACTATGCCTGCAAATAATCTAATATTAGGATTCTTCGTTATTCGTACCTCTTACATTTTAAAAGGAAATGCACTGCACTATCGTCTTCAAGACATTCTACATAGTAAGGTTCTTCTGTTCTGAAATAGCCCACTCCAATTTGCAATCTGATAAGTTTCTTTTTGCTGGTAATTTTCTATTCTCTAACTACCTGGCTGGTTCTTGTTGCAGCCTTGAACAGCATATATGCATGTCATACTTTCAGATTTTTTTAATTAAAACTTTTTATTTTTTTTTAGGTTTCCTTTAAATAAATTCCTGTTGTACCGGTACTAACAAGCGTGTATCTATAAGCGAGGCCCATGAAAGTACCTTTGCATGAAACCGCCACTGCTGTCCAGTAGCGTTCCGTGGGTTCTTAGCACACGGGGTAAGCCAGGAAAGATGCGCTCCTGTCACTGCCAGATGAAATACGCGCTCATTTTGTAGACAAATTAAAAGGAAGTTTAAAGGGCTATTCTAAGCCGTCGTGCGAATTTAGAATTATATTAAGAACCACATTATGAATTTTTGGGGAAAAAAGAAGTTTAAGAATCACTAAAGAAAAGAAATAAACTTCTCTTTTAATAAGTTTTTTTTAATTAACGGTAAAAACTTCAGATATATATTTTTTTACTACAGTGTGACGACATTGGGTTGCTTTCTTTTACACCCCGTCTTTCTCTCTTTCGTTATCCATTTATTTCTTCAATTTTTTTTCCGCACATAAAATTGTGCCCCGACACTCCTTAGATTGGACAAGCTTTTTCCATACTGTAATCGTGTCATTTCATGGCTAACTGACCCCCGCCGGCAGATTAATTTTACCGCCGAGCTAGTGAACCCAGACAGGCAAGATACTTTTTTTCTTCTTTGATCCTTAGCCGCCAACAGTCAAAGCAGTCAGTGGCCAAGTTGTTTTGGTCGGCCTCTCTTTCATTTTCCTTCAGGGGTCCATAGCATAGCTGTTATTGTGATGGCATCGAGGTCTCTTCTGAGGACATGGCCAACCCAGCTCCAGCGTCTACCAGCTATGATGGTGTGCATGTCCCCTTGCTTGCTCCGAGTAAGCAGATATTGGTTGGTGATGGTATTCGGCCAAAAGATTCTGAGAATTTTTATTAGGCATGTTGTGTGAAAAGAGGACAATTTCGACATTTCCTTCTCTGTAACTCTCCAACATTCCGCACCATAGAGAAGCACAGAAAGCACACAGCTCTGATATAATCTTAATTTTGTGCTTGTGAGAGGACTTCTAGATGTTTTTTTAGACTAAAAAAGGCTGTTCTTGCTTTGTTCATTCTGTTGTTGATGTCTTTGCTTGCTTCGCCGTCTGGTGTTACTATGCATCCTAGGTATGTTAAGGTGTCTATATGTTCCAGTTGCTTATTCCTTACTGATATGGGCTCAGGGTTGTTCACATTGAGCGTCATGACCTCTGTCTTCTTTAGATTGATGTTCAAGCCCACCTGCTAGCTATACTTATTAAGTCTATCCGTTTTTTCCTGGATGTGTTGATGTGAATGTGCTAGTAGTGCAATGTCATCTGCATATTCCAGATCTTCTAATGTAGAAAATGAAGTCCATCTTATTCCTCTTGGACTGCCCTCTGTTGTCTGGCGCATCACCCAGTCTATGACTGTTAAAAATAGAGTGGTTGATAAGTGGCATCCCTGTCGTACTGCTGTCTTCACCTCAAGGGTTAGGTTGCTCTGCCCAGCACTACACGTAAAGTTGGCATAGAAGCTTTTTATGATTGACACTATGAAGCTTGGAATTCCATAGGCCCTCAGTATTTGCCATAAACTGTCCCTATGTATACTGTCAAAAGCCTTTTGAAAATCAACGAAATTAATGTACAGCTGTCTTTGCCATTCTGAGCACTGCTCTATAATGTTCCTGAGGGTAAATGTATGATCTACACATCTTCTGTTCTTTCTAAATCCTGCTTGTTCTTTCCTCAGTTTGTGGTCTACTGCTTTTGAAATTCTCTGTATAATTATCCTGCCTAGTATTTTGCTGGGAACTGAGAGAAGAGTGATTCCTCTCCAGTTATTGCAGTCTGCAAGATCTCCCTTCTAGGGCAATTTGACAATTATTCCTTTAGTCCACTCCATTGGTGTTGTCCCTGTTTTCCAGACTTGTGCAAATAGTGGTTCTAATAGTTCTGCTGCTAGCTCAGGGTCTGTCTTAAATAGCTCTGCATTTAAGTTATCATGGCCAGGTGCTTTTCCATTCTTTAACCCTTTGATTGCTGTGATGATTTCTTCTTTTCGTGGAATGTTTGTAGTAACATCTAGATCATTTTCAGCCTCAGGAACATTGAATTGTGTCTCTGATGGTTCCTTATTCAGAGTTTCTCTGAAATGCTCTGCCCATCTTGTTTCCTGTCACTCTGCTGTCGTGATGAGATTTCCCTGCTTATCTCTTACTAATGTAATATTGTTTGCACCTCGTTTTCCGCTGATGATTTTAGATATTTTACATACTGTGCTTTGTTCATTTCTCAGTGCTGCCTCTTCTGCCTGTCTTGCAAGGTCATCCAGAAATGTCCTTTTGTTAGCACGGGTTTGACGTTTTACTTCCTTGTCCAGCTGACTGTACTGTTCACTATATATTGCCTTTAACCTGGGAGACTTAACTGCTGTTTTCTTTCTTTTCATTTCATTTCTCTTTGCTATGGTGTTTTGCTTGCAAATGGGCTGATCACCTGTTTGCTAGTCACTTTGATTACGGAAACAACGGCAAATGGATTAATTTGTTGTTGCCCTAAAGACGCCACTAGGCGTGATGGGAAACAATGGCAAAGGAATCAATTTGCTGTTGCCCTTAAGACGCCACTAGGCGTGCTGGCCACTGACTGCTTTGACGGTTGGTGGCTAAGGATGGAAGAAGAAAGAAGAAGAATGGTGTTTTGCGTATCAGGTGTTATCCAGTCTTGGCTCTTTCTTTCCTGGATTCCCAAGAATGACTTGCAGCTTTCCTTGTATATTGTTGGGATGGTGTTGAATCTCTGGTCGACATCATCGGTCTCTGTTCTTTCCTGGCTTTTGGTAATCTGATATTGTCTCTTTACGTCGACCACGAAAGCTTTTCTGGTGAGGGGGTCCTTAAGTTTCGTGATGTCATATCTTTTCTGTTTGACTGCAACTGGTCCAGCAGCTCTGAGTTTCACCTTCATTCTTGCTACTATTAGGTGATGATCACTTCCCACATCTGCGCCTCTTCCTACTTTCACGTCTTGTAGTGCATGTCTCCATCTGCCATTGATCATTATGTGATCTATCTGGTTTCTGTCTCGTCCGTTTGGTGATTCCCATGTTAACTTGCGCACTTCTTTGTGTTGAAAAAGTGTTCCTCCAATGACCAGGTTGTTAATACTGCAGAAGCTTATTAATTTGTCCCCATTCTCATTTACTGTTCCATTGCCGAATTTCCCCATTACTCTTTCGTTATAATTATTGTGTGCTCCAACTTTCGTATTTAGGCCTCCCATTACTATAATAAGATCGTACCTGGGTGTAGTTTCCATTTCCTTTTGCACCTGTTGATAGAACTCGTCCTTGATCTCTTCATCGCTGTCATTTGTTGGTGCATAGCATTGTATAATTGTGGTGTTGGTGAATCTCCCTGTCAGTCTTGCTCTTATCAGTCTGTTGTTGTTGGGTTTCCATTCCAGTAAAGATCTTTCCATTCCTTTCTTCGGGATAATGGCTACACCTTCGTTGTGCTGACCATCCTCTCTACCAGAATAAAGTACTGTTTCCCCTGTAGCTGTTTTTATTCTCCCCATCCCTGTCCATCTGCTCTCGCTTATTAGCAGGATATGTAATTTGTAGTTTCTCATCTCTGCTGTGATTTGTCTCAGCTTTCCTGTCTCATTCATAGTTCTGACGTTCTAAAAACCAATTCTGGTTTCGTGTTTTGCGGTCAGGGCATCCGTTTTCATGCCAATGGCTTCCTTTCGGCTTTCACCACAGTCAGTCATACGGGCCTGAGACTCCGGATGTCTGTCCCGCACCAAAGTTTTTTCATTTGTTGCTGTTTCCGTAACATGTGCTATTTTTTACATAGACAGGGGTGTCGGCCCTGTGCTGAAACCCCCAACCTGGAGGACCAAGGTACCAGCTTTTGTCTGACCTCTACCCACGCAGACCAGTCCAGCTTGGTTGAACGTACGAGGAGTAAATCTCCCACTGGCGTAGCTCTGGGGATTGTCATGGTACGCAAGCTGCCATACCGCTACAAAGTATGGGTACCATTGATGGCAGATTCCAGATCTTCCAATGTAGAAAATGAAGTCCATCTTATTCCTCTTGGACTGCCCTCTTTTCTCTGGAACATCACCCAGTCTATGACTGTTAAAAATAGAGTGGTTGATAATGGGCATCCCTGTCGTACTCCTGTCTTCACCTCAAAGGTTAAGTAGCTCTGCCCAACGCTACACGAGATGTCGGCATAGAGGTTTCTTATGACTGACACTATGCAGCTTGGAATTCGATAAGCCCTCAGTATTTTCCATAAACTGTCCCTGTGTATACTGTCAAAAGCCTTTTCAAAATAAACGAAATTAATGTACAGCAGTCTTTGCCATTCTGAGCACTGCTCTATAATGTTCCTGAGGGTAAATATATGATCTACACATCTTCTGTTCTTTCTAAATCCTGCTTGTTCTTTTCTCAGTTTGTGGTCTACTGCTTTTGAAATTCTCTGTATAACTATCCTGCCTAGTATTTTTCTGCGAACTGAGAGAAGAGTGATTCCTTTCCAATTATTGCAGTCTGCAAGATCTCCCTTGTAAAGTGTGTGGTATAAAGTGTGTTCTCTTTCTTCGGTAAAGCTCCACTATCAATCACTGTAGCATGTTGTTTGTGGTGCCACTACTGTATATGTCCATTGTAGTGTACAGAGTTGTTGAGATCAGGCATGCTCCAGTCTACCCAGCTGTAAATGGGTAACTCACCCTAGTCCTGAGTTAGGGAAGGCAAAGGCAACTGTAAGCAGTAGTTTCCCTCTAAGGCTCCAGGGGGAGCAGGCCCTAAACTTGGTCAATTCAACCGACGCAGGATGGTGTATATATATGGAGTAGAAGTGTAGAGTGTGATTAACGCGAATGGTGTACTGTTCGTGTTCTGACCAATCTAAACACTCATTCACTTGTGTCTACAAGGCACCAATGCAGACTGCTGGAATCTTTTTTACACAGTTTATTTAGACGCACACACTGGGACATAACGAGTAAATCATGGGTATATGTTGACACATCAATTTGCAGGCATACATAGTAGATCCCATGTCATGACACATTCATATATCATGGGTAGTACATCAATAGCTTCCAATGTTATCATACATTATGGCCGCATCCCCTATCTGACTAAACGCGTCAGTGAAGGCGGATCGGTAAGTAACTAAAGTTGCTTTATGTTCATAGTTTATATCATATTATGAAACCACGATAAGGGGTTTCTATCAAAATTGAGATCTCCTTGCCACTGTCCGAATAGTAAGATACATGCCCCGTTCTTTGGACAGTGATTCAAAAATATGATGACAGGAATGTAACATGGCCGCCTTCCTGAGTTGTCGCTCACTCACTCACAGGAGGGTATATCTAAGCCAAAGTTAATTTGAAATGCATATGAATAATTTCCTAAAGTTTCTCCATACAGTCCTACAGTAATCCAGTTACTTCACGTAGACATAACTGCTGTATGGAAGTCCGTCATCTTCGTCGATACAAACATGACCCTAGCGTTGCGAAGCATAATATTCCAGCTAGGTCTAACCGATATGAGATCATCAAAAATAGGGTCTGGCATTACCTGGAGTCCGAATCATACATGGTACCGTACCTTAGGAGAGTCTCTAACACCAACTCTAGTAGAGACACAATCTCCTACAGAAGAAAAACCACTTCATAAATCATTTTTACTTAAGAATGTACCAGCCCTTGAAAATGCGTACCCGCCATGGTAAACGGTACATCGGAACTCATCACGACTTGTCAAGACAACTCATACTTCCGCTAGAGCGGCATAACAAGAATATAGTCCTGCCTACCCATCCAAAATATACAATATAGGACTGATTCTACTTGTACTAATAATATGTAATACATATGAATTCAGGCCATAAACATAATAAGCAAATTAATCTATTTTCTGGCCCTAACAAATAAGTATGGACATGAGTGCCATATTCATGCGCCGAATCAATATCAAGAACGATTACTCCTATTATCAAAAGTGTAAATCAATCATGAATTATCTAGCTTTACCATAGACAGCATTTTTATACACAAATGAATGAATGTCTATATCTTTTCCATATTAAATAGCCATATCGATTTTTGTAATATGTGCGTCAAAATATGCACGCAACAGATTACCAAACCCCTCGGGGAAAAAAAATGGTACATTTTTTTTTTGAAATACATCTAGGAGCAACATACAATAGGCTCACAACGCACCAATAACAATGCGCAGATGATAAGCATAAATTTTATGACCTTAGAGAAAGTACTTCTCTAAGTATAAATATTTCCAGAGAGGTGTCACCAACGCATACTACAATATTAGCAATGACACAATTTCTACATTAGTTTATACATAAATTTCATCTAAGATATCTTAACATCATGATCATCAAAGACGAAAAAACATTGAAAGATCAGCGGTGAATAAACATCAATGAACCGCTAAGTAGTGTTACAATCAATATATGATATATTCCATATGTGTACACATTTCAACATAGGAACAACTGTATCAAAGTTGTATAACAGTTATGAATCATGTGGGCATCTAGACAAAATATCTGCCATCACATTTTCTGACCCACGGATAGCTCGCACCGAAAAATGAAATGGCTGCAGAGCAATCGCGTATCGCGTTGATCTCGCGCTCTTCAGATTTTTACTCTGAATAGCCGTAAGAGCTTTCTGGTCAGTTTCCACGATGAAATGCGCGCCAAGAAGAAATCTTTGCAGTTTAAGGATTGACCAAACCATAGCCAATAATTCACGGTCTAGGACCGAGTAATTCTTCTCTGCGGCATTTAATTTCCGAGAAATATACATCACAGGATGCAGAGTTCCAGAGTACTCTTGCATTAGTGCTGCTCCAATCCCGGTGGATGAAGCGTCACTACGAAGAATAAATGTCTTATCCTTAGAAGGCAATACTAGGATAGGTGAAGTAGAAAACATAGTTTTAACCTTATCCAAAGAGGATTGACATTCTTGAGTCCAATGGACTACATTAGGAGACCCTTTCTTTAGCAAGGAAGAAAGAGGTGACATAATGGAGGACAGATTCGGAATGAATCGTCCATAAAATTGTATTAGACCTAAGAGACTTCGCACTTGCTTTTTAGTCTTAGGAATAGAAATGTTAAGTATCTTACTTGTATTATGGTCTTCTGTTTTTAGGAACCCATGACCAACACGGTGTCCTAAGAAAGATATTTCGCTAAAACCAATACATGCTTTCGATGGTTTCGCTGTCAGGTTATGCTCGCGTAAGATAGACAATAGTTCATTTATCCCATTATAGTGATCGTTCCAAGTATCACTGAAAAGACAGATGTCATCAAGATACGCAATGACATCTGAGCGATGAGATAGGATTCGACGCATCATGCGTACGAATGTTGCAGGGGCGTTCATAAGACCGAAAGGCATGAAATTCCATTGGAATAGACCCCGAGGCGTCGAAAAAGCAGTAAACGGTTTGGCGTGTTCGGATAATGGAACTTGCCAATATCCCTTAGACAAATCGAGTTTAGTAAAGAAATGAGAATTCGATAGTCTCGTAAGTAGCTCTTCTAGTAAAGGCATAGGTTCAGCATCAAATTTCGTCACTTGGTTCAATTTGCGATAATCCACGCAAAGACGTATGTTATTGTCTTTTTTTCGTACAATAACCATCGGCGAAGAATATGCTGATGTGGATGGTTCAATAATTTTTAACTCTATCATCTCATCCAACTCTTTCTCTACCTGTGCTTGAAAATGTATCGGGATAGGATACGGTCTGACTCTTATAGGACTATGGTCAGTAAGAATAATGTCATGTTGAATGACATCAGTTTGACCAGGAATGTCAGTAAGGACATCCTGAAATTGTTCTAACACAGTAGAAACTTGTTTCTGCTCTCCTGGAGATAATTCGGGAGAAATTGCAACATCTTTCCATGATTCATTAGAGTGAAGAGGAATCATTGGAAAAGGTAAATTTACATCCGAGAAACTCGTTTCCTCATCCTGTATTACTGACAGAGATGAGTACTGTCCATGTTGGACTGGAAAATCGTCCGTTGCCTGGAAAACAGGTTGTAAATAATTCGGACGTTCATGGAATTCCGTGAGCATGTTGATGTGGAAGGTTTTACGCTTCCCGTCAATATCGACGATATAGTCAACATCGGAAACTTTTGATATTATATCGTACGGACCTTTCCAAGAAATAAGAAGTCTATTTTCCCTACAAGGTAGCAAGACAAATGCTTTGTCACCTGGACAAAGTTGTCGCAAGCATCTCTTTTTATTGGCAAATTCCCTTGCCTTCTGTTTCGCAAATTCAGAGGAAGCAGTTGCCAATTTGCATGCTTCAATAATCTTGTGTCTAAGTGCGATGACATATTCATAAGAGGATTTTGTGTCATCGACAATATTATCAGCAGTTATAAGATCATGAAGTAAGGACATAGGACCTCGTGGTTTCGCGCCAAAGACAAGTTCAAAGGGAGAAAATCCTGTATGTTCGTTGGCGACCTCTCTATATGCAAAGAGAGCCGCGGGTAAAACCCTATCCCAATCCTGAGGATGATCTTCTGTTATCTTACCTAGTAGGTTTTTCAGAGTTCTATTCAGACGTTCCACCATCCCATTGGACATAGGATGATAAATACTACTCAGCGATCTCTCTATCTTAAGAGTCGACATTACTTGAGACATGGTATCCGATATGAGTTGGGTACCATGGTCGGATAATATTTCTGCTGGAAATCCCAGACGAGAAAATATTAACCAAAGAGCATCTGCGACATCAGCAGTAGTTATGCTCTTTAGAGGAACAGCCTCCGGCCAACGTGTGCACATATCAACACACGTCAAAATAAATTGGTGTCCTCTAGCAGACTTTATCTTAAATGGACCAATGATGTCTATCGCCATTTTTTGAAATGGTCGAATGGGAATGTCTGCAGCCTGAATAGGTGCATCATGGCGTGGACCTCTGGATTTAATCTCTTGACATACTTTACAAGATCGACAATAGATTCGTATGTCCTTATTCACAGCAGGCCAAAAGAAAGATTCAAGAACTCTAGCTTTAGTACGGGAAAAACCCATATGTCCAGCACACTGCGAATCATGAGCGTGCTGTAAGATTTTAACTCTCATATTTTTAGGCACAAGGATTTGAGAATGAATGGACTTAGCGGAGTCTTGTACCATACGTACAAGTACGCCATTCTTCATCGTAATCCAAGATTTACGATTTGTATCCTTATTCGGATCACCTTTTGTTGCCAGAGTAAAGAATTTCTTTAGAGTAGGATCATCTTCCTGCTGTTTTATAAAAGAATCATGGGAAATCTCCAAGGGATCATCTTGGATCTGCGCATCATTATCTTCAGAATGTGAAGATTGCGGCATATTAAGAGCTTGAGCCCTAGTGATTACTGCATTAGCAGGTTGCATATTAACATTTTCCCAATTAGAAATTTGCTGTGGAGTGCATTCTTTCACTCCATGAATGCGACCGATGATAAGATCAGCGATCGGATTCGGCAAGAGACATGCTTGCACCTCTCCTGTAAAGAAAGGCGTAGCAATATTGATAATGGCAGTGGAGTACTTCTCCAATGTGCCACCAAATGTTACACATTTGACTACATTGCCTGTAGCTCGAGAAGGATTTACGAGTGATTGCCTCACTCCGATGGTAGTGCACCCCGAATCGAAAAGAATTGATATCGGAGTACCATCTATTAGGCCTCTATTGAAGACGAGAGCACCCCTTCCATTATGCGCGATTGACGCAGGGAGAGCGGGAAGCGGGTGACCGCAGCTTAAAGTAGAAATTGTGGTTGGATCGAATAATGTTTTGCATTGCAAACACTGAGATGCTCTAGCAAAATCGAAAGCGGAATTTGCTACACTATTGGAGTCTTTTTTATCATTATTCTGATTACCGGCGTCGTGGAACTCCTGTTGTGCAGAGTTAGCCTGGTAATAAGATTTACCATGTCTTTTGTGTTGTGATCTACCTCGGTTATAATTGTCTCTATAATTATTATTTCCTCTGTTATAACCCCTATTTGGGTTTGAATCATAATATTCATGATCATAATCATCACGCTCATTATACTGAGTATCCCTGTAATATTGGTTTTTTTGTCTCCATGAAGCACTTGGGTAGTTCCTATAGCTACTCCCTTTTCGAGAATGTCTAAAATTATGGGTACCCCTCGCGTGTCGAGGACTATCAGCCCGATTCCGGTTCTTCGAAGAAGAACCCTGATTTGAGTAGTTATCTTGGTTTTGATACCTATTCCAATTAACCTTTTTATCCAATTTATTTTTAGCTCCTTGGAATTTGTGTGAGTAATTCTGATTATATTCTGTTGCCGAAGCAACTGGCATACTCTCTTTAATGTTAGAGTTACTAAGAATCATGTCAGGGTGTGCCGTGGCATACTGGTCACAATATTCTTCCATTTGCTTTAATGTACTAGGTTTACGCTCATGTAAGAACTCTAGGAATGATTTATTTACCGAAGACATGACCTTGTCTCTTAGCAATAAATCCGTAAGACCATCAAATGTTTTCTCTATTTTGGATAATTCAATCCATCGTGAAAGTGTAATCTGGGCTTTTGAGATGAATTCTGAGAATTCTATACCTACCTCAGGTCTCATTGTTTTAAACAAAAGACGATAACCTTCCTCTGACAGCTGATATCTCTTTATCAAAGCTGCCCTAATAGCATCATAATTATCCTTGTCGGCCTCTTCAACGAAATATAACTTATTCAGAGACTCCCCTTTTAGATTTTCAGACAACTGATTCACATACTGTGATTTGTCAACATTATGAGCTCGACAAGCACGTTCAAATCTAGAAAGCCAAAATGTTATGTCATCAATGGTAGGGTTGAACGCTGGTACCTTGACCTTGTACACAAAGGGTTTACCATTACCACTAGATGCCTGATTAACATTACTCATACTTGTCAATTTTAATTTCTCTAACTCAAATTCATGTTCTCTTATTGCTTTTCTCTCTTCAGCTTCTCTATCTAATCTTTTCTGTTCTGCAGCCGCTTCTAATTTTTTCTGTTCAGCTGCAGCAGCAGCTTCTAATTTCTTCTGTTCTGCATCAAATCTCCTTTCCTCCACTTGCATCTGCAATTTCTTTAGTTCGGCAGCAGTATCAGCTTCTTTTTCTAATCTTTTTTCTTCAGCCAGAGCTTTTCTCTCTTCAGCAGCAGCAGCAGCTTTTCTGTCTTCAGCAGCAGCAGCAGCTTTTCTCTCTTCAGCAGCAGCAGCAGCTTTTCTCTCCTCAGCAGCAGCAGCAGCTTTTCTCTCCTCAGCAGCAGCTTCTATTTTTTTTTCTTCTATTTGAAGTTTTCTCTCCTCAGCCGCAGCTTTTTTCTCCTCAGCAGCAGCTTTTCTTTCCTCAGCTTGCATCTGCAATCTGAAATTCTCAGCATCTATCTTCTTTTGTTCAACTTCTGCTTTCCATTTATTCTCATCTTTTTGTTTTTTCTCTTCTGATTTTAATGCAATAGCAAATTGAGCAGTTGCAAATTCTTCTAACTCTTTCCCAGTCTTATCAAGAGATTTTCCTTGTGCAATAAAGTAATCTAATGTAGACATCTTGTCTTCTTAAATCAGAAACCTGAAAAAGTAAATAAATTACCTTATTTCACTTTAATGGGCGACAAGTCTATACCATAGACTTAGTCTTAGTGAAAAACTTGTATGGTTATTTTTTTTTTATAATATAACCAATGATAACTTGAGTACCTGTGGAAAACAATAACTGTATATCCCAAATACTGTGGGAGACAAGCCTTACAAAGGTCTTGTATACCTTAATGTAATCAATGATCACTTGAGTACCTGTGGAAAATAATATTTCCTATACCAATCACTTTGGGAGACAAGCCTTACAAAGGTCTTGTACACTTTGTTTTATAACAATAATAATCATAAAGTACTGATCTGTACTATAATATAAGTGTATTCAACTATACCTCCTATGTCATATGTCAACTAAAGACATTACAAAGGACAAACAAGAAAAGACAATCTGAAAACATTTGCAGAGATCAAATTAAATTAAATAGGAGAAATGAAAAAAATGATCACAGAATCTGTGATGATAACTGCAATAAGATAACAAGACAAATAACGCCACAGTGTATAAACATAAGGGTGTAAAGAACTGAAATGAAAGGAAAGATGAGACCTACAATTATACATACAAATCAAACAAAAATAAAGAACAGAAAAATATTACAAATACAAATATGAACACAGTCGTCACAGCTAACCAAATATTTGCAAACTATGTTGCATGCAAATTTCAATTAAGAAATTGCTCCCTATAGAACGCCAGAACAAGACCAATATCACTTGGTATTTCCTGTTCTAGTCATCTCCCATCCAGGCCCGCAAACACATAACAATCACACATATAAACAAATAATATATAAACATAAATACATATAAATCATAAATGTGTACATTATATAATGAAATGTGTTGCAGTTGTAATGTATTGTACTGTATGCTCAGTTTTAACAAATTAGACTACCACTTTATTGAGTAATAGATTTGCTTTCTAACTATTACACTGTTCAATTTTTTTGAGCACATTAGAAGATCCAACGATGAAATTTGCACTTTATGTTCAACATTGCTCTTCTATTACAGCAGGATAAACAATCATTAGTTTAGAACACTGACTGTACTGTGCCAAATGTCAACAAGTGCTGACCCAGATATTGCTACACTTGTCAGAACAGGTCAAGATGACATTGACTGTATAGCTGTCCTACTGGTGTTGATGTGGTCAAACAAATGTTCTTGTAACTGTAAAATGTGATTCTCAACACAACAAGACTGCGTAGGCTGGACCCAGGAATCTGGCTCACCACTGTAAAGTGTCACAATGTATACTGTAAACCTCTGTAAAGTGTGGTGTATGGTGTGTTCTCTTTCTTCGGTAAAGCTCCACTATCAATCACTGTAGCATGTTGTTTGTGGTGCCACTACTGTATATGTCCATTGTAGTGTACCGAGTTGTTGAGATCAGGCATGCTCCAGTCTACCCAGCTGTAAATGGGTAACTCACCCTAGTCCTGAGTTAGGGAAGGCAAAGGCAACTGTAAGCAGTAGTTTCCCTCTAAGGCTCCAGGGGGAGCAGGCCCTAAACTTTGTCAATTCAACCGACGCAGGATGGTGTATATATGGAGTAGAAGTGTAGAGTGTGATTAACGCGAATGGTGTACTGTTCGTGTTCTGACCAATCTAAACACTCATTCACTTGTGTCTACAAGGCACCAATGCAGACTGCTGGAATCTTTTTACACAGTTTATTTAGACGCACACACTGGGACATAACGAGTAAATCATGGGTATATGTTGACACATCAATTTGCAGGCATACATAGTAGATCCCATGTCATGACACATTCATATATCATGGGTAGTACATCAATAGCTTCCAATGTTATCATACATTATGGCCGCATCCCCTATCTGACTAAACGCGTCAGTGAAGGCGGATCGGTAAGTAACTAAAGTTGCTTTATGTTCATAGTTTATATCATATTATGAAACCACGATAAGGGGTTTCTATCAAAATTGAGATCTCCTTGCCACTGTCCGAATAGTAAGATACATGCCCCGTTCTTTGGACAGTGATTCAAAAATATGATGACAGGAATGTAACATGGCCGCCTTCCTGAGTTGTCGCTCACTCACTCACAGGAGGGTATATCTAAGCCAAAGTTAATTTGAAATGCATATGAATAATTTCCTAAAGTTTCTCCATACAGTCCTACAGTAATCCAGTTACTTCACGTAGACATAACTGCTGTATGGAAGTCCGTCATCTTCGTCGATACAAACATGACCCTAGCGTTGCGAAGCATAATATTCCAGCTAGGTCTAACCGATATGAGATCATCAAAAATAGGGTCTGGCATTACCTGGAGTCCGAATCATACATGGTACCGTACCTTAGGAGAGTCTCTAACACCAACTCTAGTAGAGACACAATCTCCTACAGAAGAAAAACCACTTCATAAATCATTTTTACTTAAGAATGTACCAGCCCTTGAAAATGCGTACCCGCCATGGTAAACGGTACATCGGAACTCATCACGACTTGTCAAGACAACTCATACTTCCGCTAGAGCGGCATAACAAGAATATAGTCCTGCCTACCCATCCAAAATATACAATATAGGACTGATTCTACTTGTACTAATAATATGTAATACATATGAATTCAGGCCATAAACATAATAAGCAAATTAATCTATTTTCTGGCCCTAACAAATAAGTATGGACATGAGTGCCATATCCATGCGCCGAATCAATATCAAGAACGATTACTCCTATTATCAAAAGTGTAAATCAATCATGAATTATCTAGCTTTACCATAGACAGCATTTTCATACACAAATGAATGAATGTCTATATCTTTTCCATATTAAATAGCCATATCGATTTTTGTAATATGTGCGTCAAAATATGCACGCAACATCCCTTCTAGGGCACTTTGACAATTATTCCTTTGTTCCACTCCGTTGGTGTTGTCCATGTTTTCCAGACTTGTGCAAATAGTGGTTCTTATAGTTCTGCTGCTAGCTCAGGGTCTGTCTTAAATAGCTCTGCATTTAAGTTATCATGGCCAGGAGCTTTTCCAATCTTTAACCCTTTGATTGCTGTGATGATTTTTTCTTTTCGTGGAATGTCTGTGTAAACATCTAGATCGTTTTCAGCCTCGGGAACATTCAGTTGTGTCTTTGGTGATTCCTTGTTCAGAGTTTCTCTGAAATACTCTACCCATCTTGTTTCCTGTCCCTCTGCTGTCGTGATGAGATTTCCTTGCTTATCTCTTATTAACGTAACATTGTTTGCACCTCGCTTTCCACTGATGATTTTATTTATTTTGTATACTGTGCTTTGTTCATTTCTCAGTGCTGCCTCTTCTGTCTGTCTTGCAGGATCGTCTAGGAAATTCTTTTTGTTGGCTCGGGTTTAGCGTTTAACTTCCTTGTCCAGCTGACTGTACTGTTCGCTATATAGTTTCTTTAACCTGGGGGACTTAGCTTCTGTTTTCTTTCTTTTCATTTCCTTTCTCATTGTTATGGTGTTTAATGTTTCTGGTGTTATCCAGTCTTGCTTCTTCCTTTCCTGGAATCCCAAGCATGATTTGCTGCTTTCCTTATATATTGTTGAAATGGTGTTGAATTACTGGTCTATATCAATGTCAATGTCTTTTCCTGATTTTTGGCAAATTGATATGGCTTCTTTATATCAGCCGCAAAAGCTTTTCTGGTAAGCGGGTCCTTCAATTTGCTTATGTCAAACCTTTTCTGTGTAGTTACAGTTGCTCCAACCGTTCTGAGTTTCACTTTCAGTTTTGCTACTACTAAATGGTGATCACTTCCCACATCAGCACCTCTTCTTACCTTCACATCTTGTAATGCATGTCTCTATCTACCATTAATCATAATGTGGTCTGTCTGGTTTCTGTCTCGACCATTTGGTGATTCCCATGTTAATTTGTGAATTTCTTTGTGTGGGAAAAGTGTTCTTCCAATGACCAGATTGTTAATGCTACAGAAACATATTAATTTACCCCCATTTTCGTTTGCTGTTCCACTGCCGCATTTCCCCATTACTCTTTCATTATATGTATTGTGTGTTCCAACTTTCGCATTGAGGTCTCCCATTACTACAATAAGACAATATCTAGGTGTGTCTTCCATTTCTTTCTGCAGCTGTTGACATAATTCATCCATGACCTCTTCGTCGCTGTCAATCGTAAGATACCATGGACGTAAAATGATTATTGACTTTTTACGTAACTCATTTCCGCCCGCCTAGACAAAGAGATTAAACACGTGTGGTGTTGACCGCTCTTCGCGGCAATAAAGCGGCAGACTACAAAAGGAAGAACACATTGTTGTCTGTGAAAAATGCCTGTTTGCAGCGAGATGTCGCTGCTTATACTTCAGGTGACCAGATTAAAGTACAGGTGATAATTGCATTAGCACTTCTGTCCAGAAGTTTCTGTAATAATTATTATAGAGAAACCCGTCCAGGTAGACAAATTAGCGAGGACACTATCGTATATAGAGATGAGGTTTTAAAATTAAATTGTTAAAACACGAGGGGGTAAATAATAACCAACGCCCCGACCCACTTCATCCATGCTCAAGGATTAGATCAAATGAGAGCAGGAAATATATATTCGTTCTGATTGGAAGTTTTGTCGGAAACGCCATGCGGAGGCTTGGAGCGAAAAGTGAAATATAAATTTGGAAGCTAAAACACACTACATTGCAACGTCAAAGTAGCAGCTCCAAGAGCCATAAACATAGGATGAGAATGCCACATTAAAGGACCGGACCGAGTATTGAGTACTTTCTGGACATATTAGGAAGAAGAACTCTAACATTAGTAATACAGAGCCCGAGATCCTTGGAACACCAGTCAAAAGAGAGATTCAACAAAATTACCCCAGAATGCATCTAATCAATTTGCAGTGTCTATTCTAAACTGTGCCCGGAGATTGTATTTCCCATCTATCGGGTTGTAACCTATATTTTAAAATTTGAATTTGACATGTTTGTACTTGCTAATGTTTGTACAAATTCATACGAGGCTGGCAATCTCAGCATATGAAAATAGTATATTCCCATAAAGCATCACAGCAAGCACTGGTGATTGCTTCATGCTTGTTCTCACAGGGAACCAAAAGCAGATGTAACCCCAGACTCCGAATGGAGCACGGAGTGAATGATGATTACATCAGCATGAGCACAGTTGAATATTATCATTTTCTGAGTTTGTATGTAAACTTAAAACATGTTCATCCAGGCACAAGTCATTGCACTTGCTGCTGTCCATTAACATTTAAAAAAATTTAAATTAACTTAAAAGATAATGGTGATTTTTCATCATATTCCCAAAGTTATGCTGTATATACTCGGGGAGGATAAAGCTTCAGAGAGACAAAAACTGGTGGACTGATAGAGGGAAAGGCGCTTTATCAATATTAGGAAAACCAAGACTTAACAGAGGCGTTTGTTCTTTTTATTTCCCCTAAAGTTTGTGGTACGATTCTACGCTACGAGTCTGTGGTTCAGAAGCTAGTTGTCGACACTAGACGGCTACATTTGACGGGCCTGTGAAGATAATCAGCACTGACACCAGGAGATGTTACCCCATGCAACTTCGCTCAGGACGCGCACCTTGTCACAGTGAGACGAACTGACAAACAACAGCAGCAGTAGTCATCGATAGTCAGCTAAGTGCTTATTAAGCAGGCCACAGGAACGAACATTTACATTCAGTCATTAATTATCGATGATGAAAACTAAATTTTTCTACGTCATATCTAACCGTAACCTTATTTATTTTTAAATGTTTCAATAATAATTGATCATTAAATTTATTATATGTTATTTTATAAAATCATAGTTGATTTAATTATTGCAGAGAGAAGTGCACATGTGTGAGTCTGGATTTTTATGTAAATAAATAAATATAAATTTTATATATATATATATATATATATATATATATATATATATATATATATATATATATATATATATATATATATATATATATTATATATATATATATATATATATATATATATATATATATATATATATATATATATATATATATATATATATATATATATATATATATATATAGATTTTGCTGGCTTGAATGTCCTTTACTTATATTAATTTGTCTGTGTTATGCCATAGAATCCTTTTTTTTACTGACCACCTCTGCAATTAGGCTTTGACCGTCTTTTGAGCAGTTTTCCACTTATTAAAGCAATAGAACGATAGTTGGTACACAGTTTTAAATTGCCTTTCTTTGGGAGAGGGATATACACAGATCTTTTCCATGCTTTGGGCCAGATTGCACTGTTCCAGATCTTCACACATAGTGCATGATAAACGAGGACACTGGCATCTCCTCCTGCTTGGATTAGTTCAGTTGGTATATCATCGCATCCTGGTGATTTCCCTTTCTTCGGGCTTTTGATTGCTGCACGTACTTCATCTAATATAGGTTCTGGCTCTCTCTCTTCACTTTCAATCGTCATGTCTGGGGTCTTTGTACTATCTTCATACATTTCTCTACAGTACTCATTCCATCTCTCCAATATATACTTACTTTCTGTTAATATGTTACCATTTTTATCATTGATTACATATAATCATGGTCTAAAATCATCTGTTAGCGTTCTGATTTCCTTGAACATATCCCCATCTTTTCCCTGAAATTGCAGATCTTCTATTCTATTGCAGGTGTTCATTGTGTACTGTTTCTTGTCTTTCCTAATCTCTCTCCTGATGTTTCTTGTGCAGTTTTTGTATTTGTCACTGTTCCGTTCTACCCCTGTTTGCTTCAATTTTCTTCTTTCTTCTATGAGCCTCAATGTTTCCTCCGTGATGTATATTAGCTTCTTATGCACTTTTCTAGGGATCATGTTTTCTGCTGATGTGATGAGAATATCTCTCGCATGTGTGGCTAGCTCATCTGGTGTCATATCCTCTTGTACAGCCATCAGTGCTTCGAATTTGTTTTGTACTTCTATGTTATATTCAGGTGGTATGACGCTTACATCGAGACGGAGAGGTCGAGCACCTTTCGTCACTTTTTTTTAATTTTAACTTAAAATCTGATATTAGTAGCTCATGATCTGAATCACAATCTGCCCCTGTGAGTGTCTTTGTAGATGATATACCTGACCTCCATCTTTGTTGTATCAAGATGTAATCTATTTGATTCCTGCTGTTGCCGTCTGGTGAGGTCCATGTGTAGAGCCTTCTGGGATGTTGTCTATAAATAGGGTATTTGTAATAGAGAGGTGGTTTTCTAAGCAGAATTCGATTAGTTTTTCTCCTCTTTCGTTTCTATGTCCTATACCGAATGGACCTCGCACCTTTTTCTCTTCCTCTGTTCTTTCGATGCCAACTTTCGCGTTAAAGTCGCCCATGATTATCATGATATCCCTTTTTTCCACTTTCCCTAAAGTCTCTTGTAAACTGGTGTTTAATTCCTCAATTTCATCATCATCTGCTACAGATGTAGGTGCATAAACTTGTAAAACTATGATGTTCCTTTTCTTTCTCTTAAGTCTAATCATGAGAAGTCGATCACTAATTGGATTGTATCCAAATAGTACTATAGATGCTTTCTTTGTCAGGAGGAAGCCAACCCCGCTCTGACCGCACTTTTCCTTCCCTGAGTATATGAAGGTCTTTCCTGTTTGGGTTATATATATATATATATATATATATATATATATATATATATATATATATATATATATATATATATATATATATATATATGTTAATTCAGTTGGGGGCTTGAAAGAGCTAAATCATACAATATTTTTCTATTCACAAAAAGCAGCGGTCAGATACTAAGTTAACTTTGCTAAGACATTTTCAGCATTGTTCTTGACTTATGAATATCTTGTGAACACTCCCTCAAGGCAGAAGCATCTCTGCCAAGAGTAATCTTGGGAGAAGGTAGATACCGTTAAAGACAATCATTAGAAACTCTTGGTTTTTACCATTGTTGGACCATCACTGCAGAGCAAGGGGAGGAAACCAGGGCCATGCAGATTGATCTCTCGCACCTTCATTCCTGCATATAGATGTTTATTCATCTGCTATTATTCATTTGAGCTTTTGATCACTGTTCTATCCATCACTACATTAATTGATGTTCAGTCTATTTACATTTCTTGTCTTCTTTATCTGTCTTTTCGTTTCCTTCTATGCCAACATGTGAAGGTACCTAAACTATTAAATAAAATTATTAGCTGGCATTTAGGTATACATGTGTGTATATATGTGACAGAATAACATCGAACTTCACATTTACCTGTGCCATCCTATAATTAAGTATGTGCTCTTCACTTTAGTTTTTCCCACCTTTGACAGTATTTAGTACTTTCCATTCATTGTTTACACTCCCGTCCCTCAATTCTTATTATGTTGGGACCACCTTTTGTTGATTAGGGTAATCAATTCCTTTCGTTTGAACCCATATTGACACCTGAGATCGGTAGAGAGAAGTGTGGTTTGCTAATGTGTAACATATTTTCCTGCCAGACCGTGCATGGGTGCGGCCTATTAATAAGTAAACAACCTTGGGATGACCACAGTCGATAATCTTATCGCCGGGAATGTCTCTGATGGACCAAGCTGTTGTCAATGTTTGCTAGGCCTGCTGAATGTCATAATCGTTTCAGGACAAGACTTTTCGGAAGAATAATTAGCCATCTTGAAAGAAATAACCTCTGATAAATTTTGAAGATATGAGTGTAACCATGATCGATAATAAATGGAAGCTGACATACCATATATGGTGATTGTAAACAACACATTAATTTTGCGTTTTGTTACGCAAGAACTTCTCCCGAGAGAAGGGGAAATATACGCATCTTCCATGCTATTGGCTTTGCATTTGAAATGTAAAAAATACAACATTTATGATTGGAGCCTTGTCATATAGTAGGAATCTGGATGTGTGCAGAATGTTGTCTTATAATTTTGCACCTTGTGAGTTTACCGCAGTGTGAAATTCAACTCGTCAAAGAGACAGCCAGACAAGCCAGAGTAAAGAATAGGATCATGAATCCACTTTAAAGGCCTGAACAACGTGTTTGAGCATCTTGTGAGCTTACTCTGAAGAATACTCTACCTTTACTAATACGGAAAGCCCAGAATCTTATGAACCTGAATATAAGTCATAGTGAGAGTCTAGTGTAAAGTAACACCCCAGACCACGTGTAGGAGGCATATTAATCAAGTTGCCTTAACTATTCCTCTCAGCCAGAAGTCAGTCTCTATTTCTAAAGAAATTTGGGGTAAGTTGCATATTTTAGAATTCTATATTATATTCTATATTTTGCATTATTAACATGTGAAAATTGCTAGTGGATGTCCAAGTCATACGAGGCTGGCAAACTCAGCATATAGAATGATGGTTTCATGAACCACCACTACACGAGCTGGTGACTGCGTCATGCGGATTGCTCAATGAGAACCAGAAGCAGAGGTAGTCAGAAGTTCCAGATGGAGCAGGGAGTGGATGATGGTAGAACTGGTGTACAAACTTATTATATTAACCTTTTCAACTATTGCGAATGTAAATGTAAACATGTTCATTATAAATGCAACGTATCTTTTTCAGCTCACTGGGATTAATATAAATCCTCAGAGATGGTAAAGTTCTGAGGCAAATGGGATGCTGAATGAAAGGGTGGGTGGGGAGAACTGATTTTGTGTCAGGAAACCCAATACTATGGAGGGTATTTGTTTCTCTCTAATTTCATGACACTAGTCGGTGGTAACAATTGGTAGTGCTATCTGTGGAACAAGTGAGTGGTTTAAGTGGCCTTAGTCAAAACTAGACACCTGCAGCAGACGGGTCTTAACAGGCGCTGGGCCATCTTCTCACTTACCCCCACGATACTACGAGGGATGTGCTGCGGCCACCAGACTTGACCAGTATCGAGAGTGAACCTGTTGATAACCTGCAAAGAACAAGCATCGGCTGGAGCAGAAACTAACAGACATCTTCCAGACAGCTAAGAACCCATTACAGCTGCCAAGTGAACTCCCTTTTAATGATTTTTTTCCAAATCTGACCATAACCTGTGAGGAAGTTTTAAAGATGATCTAATTTCACCATTATTTATTTTACAATAGTTAACGACAACTGACTCTTCAATTTTGTTATCCGTAAATATACAAACTTAATATTGATTTAGTCGTTTTCGGTGAACTGCACCCGTATTTCTCATTCATTTTAATTACTTATTACAGGGCTATTTAAGTAATACTTTTCTGAGTTAAATCAGATAGGCGATAGACAAGCTAAATCATAATTCTTAGAAAGTCAGGAAAGACAAAACGTTTACACGACCTAGATCCTATCAGCCGTAGTACTTGATTTCTTTAAATTCCCATGAGGCTCCCTAGGACTAAAGCACCATTCTTCAATTCACATCTCTGCCAAGAGTAATCTTATAAATATATATCTTATATATATATATATACGCGGGGCGTTCAGAAAGTAATGCACTACATCGTTTTTCTCAGCTAATAATGAAGATAGAAGCATGACATTTTGCACACTTTAAATATGGCATGTGCCAATTGTGTGCACCAAATTGCACCGCAACCGGCCAAATAATACGGCTGCCCTAAACCGTTGAAATGGAGCGTGTTAGCAACTTGCGTTATAAACAGCGAATTGTGATAGAATTTCTCGTTGCAGAGAAGGAAACTGCTGTGAACATTCACAATCGTCTATGTGATGTGTATGGAAGTTTTGCAGTCGACAGGAGTACAGTCAGTCGCTGGGTTCAGAGAATCAAAGAATCAGGAAGTGGAGATACGGAGCTGCTTGATCGGCCGCGCTGTGGACGTCCTGCCACAGCCACCAACGCAGAAATGTTGAAATGCGCTGAGGACATTATTCTTACGGATAGGCGAATCACTACTCAACAATTGGCCTTACAGCTGTCAGTCAGCATTGGTAGTGCAAATGCAGTTATAAAAACTCTCGGATTTTCTAAGGTTTGCGCAAGATGGGTTCCTCGAAGTCTCACAAATGACCACCGATTGCAAAGGAAAGCAATTTCTTCTGAATTGTTGGAGCGTTTCAATGCTGATGGAGAGAACTTTTTGGCTAAGATCGTTACAGGTGACGAAACCTGGGCACATCATTTTGAACCTGAGACAAAAAGACAGTCAATGGAGTGGCATCATCCGCAATCACCAAGAAGAAAGAAATTCAAGACAATTCCTTCAGCTGGAAAGGTCATGATCACGGTCTTTTGGGACATTGAAGGTGTGATTCTTGTGGACGTTATGCCAAGAGGAGAGACAATTAATTCGCAAGCTTACATTAAGACACTGAAAAAACTCAATCAACGTTTTCGCAGAGTTCGGCCGCACAAGAATCCAGCAGACCTGTTTCTCCTTCACGACAATGTGCAACCTCACACAAGTCTGGCAACACGGGAAGCAATCACCAAATTGGATTGGACTGTACTACCCCATCCACCCTATAGTCCCGATTGGGCACCCTCTGATTTTCATCTATTTGGTCCACCTAAAGATGCACTCCGTGGGACAAGGTTTGAAGATGATGAAGGAGTGATTCATGCAGCGAAGAAATGGCTGCATGATCAATGTGACAGACGAACTCAGCCGACCCTGAATGACCCTGAAGTGTTGGATGATATAGTACGACCTTCGTAGCGACCCATTGGATAACATCAGTGCCCCCGAATATTGTAACCTTTCGTCAAACGGGATTTTTTTTTCACCTGGACTCATTAGCTATGCAACCGTTCCACACAGAGGGCAAACACGTTTGCTGATTAATATGTGGACAGTTTATCTACCGTTCATTCTGGTCATCGCATTGATTTAAGGAGAGATTAAATCACGCCCATGGACATCTCTTGAGCAATCATATGCAGTATTTTCATTAACTTGGCCCAGAGGGGGCGGCGCCAGAATCAAACAGATAGTAGCGACCACGATCAAAGACACAGACTGGGGGATTTCAGGAAAGACTAGCGCCACGATCAAAGACAGTAGTGGTCGCTGAAACGAGCGACGCAAGTTCCTGCAGGTATTTCGCATCTCGGTGTTAAACACAGAACCGATCGCAGCAGCGAGCGGAGATACGAAGTTCGGGGCGGCATCTCTCTTTAGTCTGGCAGTCAGAACCCCCAAAGTGTCCTGAGATCTAAAAAGGTGTCAATTTTCTCATGTCCCACTCATCTTACAATTAAGTTAGATATATACAGACCACGTAGAAATACACTTTATCACTCGTTGGCCAGACCTTTACAGAAGCACTAGCTATATTTGAAATCATGCTAGATTATCCCCTGGATTTTTATATATATTTGCAGTGAATTCTATTTCTGTGCAAAACGGTAAAATATATATTGTGTAAAGTGGTCAGTGGTCTAGTTCATTCATTCTATTTCACTGGATTTTGAGTTAATTTAAATCTATTAAATTAAACCATCTCAATAGTTCCAGTTGTAAATGTAATGATACATCTGCTATATTATTTCCAAAAAAGATAATAGATGCTTAAATGCTGTAATTAACTTTTAAAGTCGCGAAGGAATTTATAATTGATAAATTTAGTTAAGTCCTATATTTATAGATGTGTGTTTTAACCATTAGAACTCGCGCAGTGTTTATTAAATACATAATTAAATACGCGAATATATATATATATATTTATAAATAGTCTTAACGGGAAATTCATCGCGCTTTAGAATGTTATTTGATTTTTCGGTATATTACATGGCTTTTTCTATCATACAGAGTGATCGTAACCTTTGCGATCCCAGCAATAAAGAAATCATCTTAAAAGCTTCCAGACATATTGATGAAACATTTTTAAATTTAGTCTTGTGGCGGTTCGATGCGACCTAGCTATCATACTTACATGAAAGAAAGCCTACCCAAGACTATTTAAAGAACAAGCATCATATTAAAATTACAAATCTGTAAGATAAACTGGAAGTTGAACCGTGCCAATAGCGATACTTGATTTACTGCCCTACTGTGAGAGAGTTCATATTTTCCTGAACTGTGACGGCTTAAGTTTTTCCTCACTGGATTAATAAACTTTCCGGTCAGTTACTATCATCACGCATTGAAGGAATTTTACCATAGCGGAAGATTAAAGAGACCACTTCATTTTCACCCCTGTGTCGAACTGTGTCAGTGCCATCCCATAGACTCCTTTTATATAATAAAACACAATAACTCTTAGGCTTCAAGTCCGGCGATAAGTGAGAATAGTTGCTATCAGCAAACCTCGCAACATCTGGGGCGGGACACGGAAGTACCAGACCTTTTCATGGGTCAAGAGTGTAATTTCTATTTATATAATTCTATTGGAGTGTCTGATGCTGTAATCGGTAAGTGTGTGAATATATGAGTGTGGATCCTCACGCGCGTGTATGAATGACAGGAAGTTTAATCTTTTTTTTTTGTAACCATTTTAACTTGCTTAACTGGTAATATAATTTTATGTATACCCTGCATTGTTCCTTTAAGTGGGATAGTTGATAATTTGTTAACTCTGTTTAAAACCCCCTCCTTTTCATTTGCTTAGTAAAGGGAAGAACAATTGGGAAGAACAGGATTCTTTCTACCACCCATACCTAATTTTGAAACACCTCTTTCAGAGTAATTAACTTCACTGTTAGGTTAACGTACCTATGTTCCTGATAACTATCTATCTTTGTCTAATAAGCGGGACGGGCTTAGTCGATACCAATCTTCTTCACCCCCTCCCTACCTTGTTATTTGCATTTTTCTGTACTTATGATAATTTTTGCTGTAAACACATGATTATTGCAGTGATTGTTTTTTTTTTAACTTTAATAAACATAAACTTAATTGTTACTGTGTTGGAATACCCAAAGCCCAAAATTTCCCCTATTTGTTTAATATAGTTGTATCCACGTCGTCTGTGTGTTTGAAGCATCAAATCGGTGTGAGAGCAGGTGTGTGTCTGGAAACTGGCAAATAATTGTTTGACCAGGAGAGCCTGAAGAGTAGATTGAGAGAAACGATTTGTCGTAAATAAGTCTGTCTTTACTCTCCTCCAGCACTCTGTGAAGCAACTGTGGTAGGGTGGGCGAGATGGTGATGATGATATTGATGTTGTGATGTTTGATCACTCTCTTTTCACACTCGCACCGACCCGAACAACAATAAAACTCTTGATTCTAGAGGCAGGGGCTGTATTTTTTTTTACAACCCATTCAGTGACTCAACAAACATTAAACAAATAAGCCAACGAACATAACAAAACAAAACACCCAGCATGTGCCCGATTGCTAGTCTGAAGAAACAAACAAAGCAACGAACGGTTAAAATCATAATAGTTAAATAATGATACTCTCACCTGTCAAACAGTTCTTCCACGTGTACTACCTGACACCCTCAACTATCACACACGCACGCACTCATGCGTGTCATCCAATGCGACTAGTAAGGTGTTGTGCATGAGGCTGGCAACCTCACCGTGTAACACAGATTGCTACCGAAACTACTACTGCACGAGCATCTGAATGCTTCATACGGATGAAACCACACTGGTGGCCCCATGCTCCCTCAGGAGCGGAGAAGAGAAATATATATCTTCAAGTGAGCCCACGTGCTCTCACAAACCATCCTTCACATAACAATAATTAAATAATCATAAAATATGTATAACATAGAATTAACCAATATGTACCACCAATACTCTCCCTAATGGGCATAAACCACCACCTCGCATCTGATCCATCTCAATATTCATTACTGCATTCTGAACATGTCGTAAGTGACGACTGGTGCGCCTGGCAACAAGCGTGTCGTATATGACCCCTGATGAGACTGAGAACTCATCACATGAAACACATCGTTACCGTCACCGAAACAACCACATCAATAGCATCAAAATGCTTATTGTGGGCCTGTAATGGACACCAGCTGCATTGGTGTTTCCATGCTCCGCCGGGAGCAACCAGAGAAACACATGTCTCAACAAAGGAGTGGCCTCACGCTCTCCAGAAATCTAAATACATATTCTCACTTCAAAGTAACCCATAAATATATACAGTAGAATAATCAATAATCGTGAAATACACTCAATTACTTTTACACTAAAGAAATAAAATATAATTACTCTTACATTAAGAATAAAATATAATTATTCTCGACTTAAACAAAACTGGAACTAAATACACAACGTGTCACATGGTGTAACATTATAGGTTTACCACGCGGGGCGTGTTATTCAGACTCGCTGGCGTCGCTTTTTATACAGTCCTCGCCACGTGGGTGCCATCTTGCTATTGTTAATCTTATCTAAATTCCAGTGAAATAGCTTCATACTATATCTGCCTTTCTGATGAATGAAATAATCGCTCTTAAACTTTCACATCTATCTATCTAACTTTTTATCTCATTAAACATTAAAATAGCCACATGCTGAATATAATTTCAGACTTATAGAACACGAATGCTAATTTAAATTAACTCACGTGTCATGTCTTTGTGTTCTTCTGTGTGGGTACACAGGGCGCCTCGTTTCGTTCTCTCTTGTCTGTACTGATACTTAAGAAGGGCCGCTGCTGGCTCGCTATTTCTTTTATAAGCCCAGGTTGAATCACTCAATTTACTGTGCGCTAGGCATATTAATTTAGCCGCATAAACAACACTCGCGATTATTGCTTTAGAAGGCCCAAAAACAGAAATATACACAACTATTTCTAGAGCAAAAACACCACTATCAAATATAACACACAACTATGCACCAAAACTTAACTTTTAGGCATTATTATGGCCTTTTCATCAATCTTGAAGACTTTTTACATCCCAGCATGCTTCGCGCACATCGAAAATATGGGCGATAAATATGCCAAAAACAGGAAGGGGGTGGGAATCTTTTCCGCCCCATCACATATCTCCCTCCTAATTTTGTTGTCGTCCCGACAACATCACTACCTCTGGCGCTTCAGTCGAAATCTCTCGGATCGTTGGTGCTGCGCAGGACTCTTTCTGAGCGGCGATGCTTTGTGCTCAGATTCTGTAATCGGTACAACCGGGCTGGGGACTCTCTTGGTCGTCATGTCCCCAGTTGTACGTTGTCGGGCTGTCAGTTGCTGTGGTCTTGAAGACTCGCTCACCGGTGCCGCGTCGCTGCCTGCCCGTGACATCTGCCTGTCAGTGCATGCAACTGTCGACTTTGTAGGGAGATCGCTCTTGACTTGTTTTCCACTCATTTTTTGTGGACGGTGGCTTACATTCCCCACAATCTGCTTTTGATGAGTCTCCTCTGCTGAACCTTGATTTGCACTCCCTCCTATCTGCTTAGGACGGGTTTCCTCCCCTAGACGACGGCCAATTTTCTCGGCGCCATTAGTGTGACAGTTGTCGTGGCCATCCCTTGGCTTGCGCCCTAAAGGCAACCTGGTTGTGACAGTACGCTTCGGGAAAGAGCTCCTTGAGGGACAGGTAGATATCAAGTGTTCAGTGGACTTGCATCGAAAACATCTCTTCGGAAGCGGGCCTTGAGGGCACTTGGCTGCCATGTGGTCTGACAGGTCTCCACAATTGTAGCATCTTATCTTTCTGGGCTTCCTCTGTGCCATGGGTCACTTCCTGCTGCCCTTACACTCTTGACCGCCAATGCCGCATACATAAATTGCTTCCATGCCCTGGGCCGATGGTTTGCTGTCAAACTCTACTCGTTCATTCCTCGCCAGACTCCAGAATCCCTTTCTGAAGATCTTGGTTTGATGTACGAATACATCAATACCTCCATCATCTGGCGTGATGAACCCCCATCCTATGTGAACACTATACCACTTGCAAACCCCTTTTCGCCTTGTCGGTGCAGCTGCGTTTGTTTGTGCTGTCAGCTCACAGCTTTCCTTGACAACAGCCTGACCTTCACATACAAGAAGGTCTAGTTGAGGTTCCTGCGACACACCTCCTCGTCTTGCGTTGGCTGTTCCCGCGGACACACCTCCTCGTCTTGCGTTGGCTGTTCCCGCGGACACACCTCCTCGCCTTGCGTTGGCTGTTCCCGCGGCTGGCATGGTGCTCTCTTTCTCTGCACCTTCTCTTGTGCTGGCGAACTGGCCTGTGACATCTGTGCTAGCTGGGCCTTTAGGAGAGATAATTCTGCCTTGAGAGCCTCCTCTTCACTGTGGGCTTCTGCACTCGCTATCTGCACCAGTGTCTCTGGCTTTTTTTCTCCCAAGAAAATAGAACATTCCCTAGACCCCTGACTCCCGGCCTGGAAATTCCTGGTCATCTCACTGACTGGTGGTTGCTCGCTGTAGGCTCTTTCTATTATCTTGAGTAACTGCTCAGGGCTGGCCTTGGCTCCGCCATGTATCCGTAATTCTCTAGATACCCTTGGTGTCACGTTGTTCCAGATCATGTCTAACTTGTCTTCTGCCCAAAAAGGCGCCACCTTCCACGCGGCTTCTACATCTTCCACAAACTCTTGCCAAGTGGGACTCCCCTCTCAACTAAATAACCTTATCCCTGGCCCCTTCACGTACACTACCTTCACAGGCGCATTGGTCGAAGCCATCTTGATGCACGACTGCACTGCTGGGTGTTTACAATATTTGTTCGTTTGCTGTTTGCTCGGTGTCACTGTCTGCCTTATCCTGCCGACGACGCCAATTGTGGTAGGGTGGGCGAGATGGTGATGATGATATTGATGTTGTGATGTTTGATCACTCTCTTTTCACACTCGCACCGACCCGAACAACAATAAAACTCTTGATTCTAGAGGCAGGGGCTGTATTTATTTTTACAACCCATTCAGTGACTCAACAAACATTAAACAAATAAACCAACGAACATAACAAAACAAAACACCCAGCATGTGCCCGATTGCTAGTCTGAAGAAACAAACAAAGCAACGAACGGTTAAAATCATAATAGTTAAATAATGATACTCTCACCTGTCAAACAGTTCTTCCACGTGTACTACCTGACACCCTCAACTATCACACACCCACGCACTCATGCGTGTCATCCAATGCGACTAGTAAGGTGTTGTGCATGAGGCTGGCAACCTCACCGTGTAACACAGATTGCTACCGAAACTACTACTGCACGAGCATCTGAATGCTTCATACGGATGAAACCACACTGGTGGCCCCATGCTCCCTCAGGAGCGAAAAGAGAAATATATATCTTCAAGTGAGCCCACGTGCTCTCACAAACCATCCTTCAAATAACAATAATTAAATAATCATAAAATATGTATAACAGAATTAACCAATATGTACCACCAATACTCTCCTTAATGCGCATAAACCACCACCTCGCATCTGATCCATCTCAATATTCATTACTGCATTCTGAACATGTCGTAAGTGACGACTGGTGCGCCTGGCAACAAGCGTGTCGTATATGACCCCTGATGAGACTGAGAACTCATCACATGAAACACATCGTTACCGTCACCGAAACAACCACATCAATAGCATCAAAATGCTTATTGTGGGCCTGTAATGGACACCAGCTGCATTGGTGTTTCCATGCTCCGCCGGGAGCAACCAGAGAAACACATGTCTCAACAAAGGAGTGGCCTCACGCTCTCCAGAAATCTAAATACATATTCTCACTTCAAAGTAACCCATAAATATATACAGTAGAATAATCATAATTATTCTCGACTTAAACAAAACTGGAACTAAATACACAACGTGTCACATGGTGTAACATTATAGGTTTACCACGCGGGGCGTGTTATTCAGACTCGCTGGCGTCGCTCTTTATACAGTCCTCGCCACGTGGGTGCCATCCTGCTATTGTTAATCTTATCTAAATTCCAGTGAAATAGCTTCATACTATATCTGCCTTTCTGATGAATGAAATAATCGCTCTTAAACTTTCACATCTATCTATCTATCTTATTATCTCATTAAGCAATACAATAGCCAGAGCGATCTTATTTCAGAATTATAGAAAACTAATTCTAATTTAAAATGCGCTAAGAATCACGTGCTCTCGTCTCTGGTTCTTCTGTATCTACACCGTACACAGGGCGTCTCGTTTGTTCTCTCTTGTCTGGGCTGATACTAAGAAGGGTCGCTGATGGCTCGCTATTTCTTTTATATAGACCCTTGGCGAATCACTCAATTTACTGCGCGCTAGGCGTATTAATTTAGCCGCATAAACAACACTCGCGATTATTGCTTTAGAAGGCCCAAAAACCGAAATATACACAACTATTTCTAGAGCAAAAACACCACTATCAAATATAACACACAACTATGCACCAAAACTTAACTTTTAGGCATTATTATGGCCTTTTCATCAATCTTGAAGACTTTTTACATCCCAGCATGCTTCGCGCACATCGAAAATATGGGCGATAAATATGCCAAAAACAGGAAGGGGGCGGGTGTCTTTTCCGCCCCATCACACAACTATTTACTCTCTACATTTCTATCACTGAGCGTTTCACCATCATTCTACACTCTAAACCGGACCACTATTTCTAAGACACTTTCTCTCTAAATAAAATTACGACAATCAAGACAAAATCTGGTACGGGCTAGGAATACATGCACTTGTTTCGCGCTGGCATAAAGCCGTACAAGTTGATGGTGATTATGTTGAATAATATCAATGTTTACATGACATATCCATGAATATTGTGTATAAATTTCATGCTTTTTGAATAAACAGCTCCTGAGAAAAACGATGTGGTGCATTACTTTCATTACGCCCCTCGTATATATATATATATATATATATATATATATATATATATATATATATATATATATATATATATATATATATATATATATAGTCATAAACAAGTGCCAACGCCTTATCGCTCTATCTTTTCCTACACCTTTCTTATTTTATTTTCCCACATATAGTGCTCTTTCATTCCACATTTGCTCTTTCATCGTTGTTCTAGTAATCTTTTAACCACGACTGGACTTTAAACTGTAAGTCTTTATTACTCGCGACTTGTATCTAAAGTGTAACGTAACACTTTTTTAAAATTCAGTTTCCCATCTTGTCAACACATCTGGACTGATCCTAGTCTTATGAAATCCCAGCTTGGTCATAAACGATTTCTTTTTAAACGAAAGTCCCTGTGTAGATAACCGCAAGGAATACCACCTTGAACTATTATTTAGTTTGGAAGACACGTTGCTGGCACCACATGGTAGCATCGCGCACGATACAATGGCCACGCAAATGATGGACTCCGGGAGTGTGACATCAAAGGCCCTTGATGAGGAACAACAACCTTTGTTTCCAGATGGGAGATGACGGTCATTGCGCCCAAAACAATAAACCGGCGTGACAAAGAAACTCGTCAGCCGGCATACGGAGAACCGTCTGACAAAGGATGACAGGAATTTACATGCCAGCGAAAATGGACAGCACGATTTGGGACGGATGAGTTTGTCTAGCTGGCTAATCAGCAAACAGCGGGCGGTCTTACAGAAACTGACAGACAACGCGAAGGAAAGTTGGTGGCAAATAGTTCAACCCACTTTAGACAGTGACACGCGCTGACAGGACACAAGAGAGATCCAAGGTGAGATAAACCAGATGGCCTCGTAGCTATTTGGGTAGATGCGGAGTTTCACGTCACATGCAAGATTTGGGAACATATGGGCGTGTTAGGGATATAATGTATGCGCAGTTCACTAGAGATCAGTCCAGTTTTTTTCAACATTGTGGTGTAGGGAAAAATCCCTAAAGCCTAGCCTTATTCAACGTGTTTTCGATCAGTGTGGATAAATTAATTCATATCAGTGGTGTATTGCGTTCTTAAAGGAGTTTGCAAAAGGAAAAAAGGTTAGCAGATCTTATACAGATTATTAATACTTTTTTTTCCTTTAGTTATTTATTTTAGCCTTATAGCTAACTGTGTGAAAGACGGTTTTGAATTAATTCTCCTAGTACATTAATAAATAAAATCAGAAGATTTTCCTCTAAGATGATAGGCTGACAGGAAGTAATTAATAGTTCACACTTCATCTTTATCTAGCTTGCTAACTCATCATCACAGTCTTCCATGTGCACACACTCTCATGCACAATATATTTAACATCATTAGGATTGAACTCATAGAGATCAATAGTGAGGAGCAGTATAAATGAAAGTCACCCAGTAATATTAAGTGTGAAAACTTACAAAGACTTTTGAGCGTCTTCAGTCCATCAGAAGTCTGAGTCTACACGCTACATACCTGACGTCTAACCAGAAAAAAAATCTATCAAAGCGAACACTTGGATAACAGAATTCGCATTAGGACATCCTTCATTCCTCAGCTAATAAGAAATATTTCTCGCCCATGATTAAGACGGTGGACGCAGCATTTTTCGTCACCTTATATCACGAGCTCACGTTCTATACATATTCAAATCAAGCTCAAATCCAGCGAAAGCTTATTCCGTAAGTCAATTTAAAGCTCACAGTTGATCACTTATTCAAATATCAAGTTCAGCTCCATCGAAAGCTTACCATCTGAAGTCAAGCTATAGAGCTCAGAAGCTGATACTCGTATTTATACCAAATGTAGCTTACTCCAAAGTATATTTCATGAATCACGATTACATACTCAAGTTAATGACTCTACATACCAAGAACATTTCGTGAAGATATCCAGTCTGGCCAATACCCTTCGGAGATTAGACAACAGACATTTTTCTTACGATAACTGTTAACTGTTGGTCAATGCTACAGAGATATTGTGAAACAGTGAAGGACTGCATATCGTCAACGTTCTCAGTACAACAAAAGTTTGCATCAGAACGTCTTCAGCTTAGAGATACCCCACCCGACATAACTTATAACAACTTGGGACATTCTATGCATACATGTGAATCATCCTATTCGGGTGAAGCATTTAGAGACACATCGCCTGTGTAGATTACTCGCCATTTTGGTAACACGTATCATATCATCATCATTTAGCTTTACACAAGTTCATTCTTCTATTTAATTAACTATAATATTAATATCTCATCTGTGTGTTTTTTGTGTGAATCGTCGTTTGCCATCCTCACGTAGCATCCCTACTAACCCTATATGTGTGGGTATTTAATAAATAAACCCAGTAATCGTTTGATCATTATCTAGTTCGTTAATGTATCACTGGTGCTGTCGGTGTTAAATATTTATATACATAGGTAACTTTCTACACTCAGATGAGGTTGGCGGCTTCTTCTGTTACGGGATCTAAGGGCTGAAGCTAAGGTCGTAGGGAAACAGAACTCTTTCCATAATTAACTAGAAAACACTGTCCAGTGGAAAGCATTCACATTCTCTTCTTCTTGTCCTTATCTCGTATAAGTCTTTATTCTTTCTTAACGAGCCAGTTTCTGGAGACCTTCTACCTAATATCTCATAGGCTATTCCTGGCGAAAAGTACTGTCGTAGTTGCCCCAATACACACTACACGACAACTATACACGAATCAATTTTATTACAAACACACTTTTGTGCCGCTTGTAGAATCGCCATTACAAACATTTCCCCGGCGATAGAGAGGTGCTCGCATTTGATTGGCTGATATCTTCATCTTCCAAGAAAAATCAAGGCATGTGTTTACACGACAGAAACTTACGAGAATGCATTAGACCTGATATAGCAGAAGAGATATTACTGGCAAATACTTACCTATGCTCCAGAGGATGTTCTGTTCTAATAGCTTGGATACCTTCACATATTGGCATAGAAGGAAATGAAAAGGCTGATAAAGAAGCTAAGAAAAGTAGAAATAATAGAAACCAAATAAATGTGGGGATGAGTAAAACAGAGATCAAAAGCATAATTAAAGGAATAATAACTGAGAATTGGACAGTAGAGTGGAAAGGAAGTCTGAAGGGTAGTGTCGTACGTTAGGTAATCATTTTATTTGGCTCGTCTAAGTAGAGAGTGACTGTTGACTGATACACGAGAAGGTGTAGAAATTAGGTTCACTGGTGGTAGGTTGAGGGAAAGATATGTCTCTGGAGTGAGTAGGTTTCTCTCCTCCAGCCTATCCGTATGACTGAGCTTGGTTTTCCAAGACAGTCTTTGCCTCCCTATCTACTATAAGACAGGTTACTCTACACACACAACACTATGTGACAACAAGACACATACACGTGAAAAAAACTAAGGTAAATGGGTAGGGTCTGACCAACATGCAAAGTTAGATTTCTTTGTTGTTTATTTATCACTAAACCTACTACAACATCAAATATCCAAAGAGATCAAGAATCATACATATAGATGAAAAAAACGAAGAATGGTGCTCCTTCACCGTATGCAGAAACCAAAAAAAAAAAATAAATAACCCAAAGGTTGAAGGTTGGCACTTGGTTACAGGAATAAAAAATCTTGGTGCGACATAAGACCAGGTAAAAAAAAATAAAACAACCAACTAAATAGATCTTTCCCCAGCACAACCAAAATCATCTTACACTCTCTCACTCAGTGGCCACCTCTCACTCTCTTACCTATTGTCTTTCACCCGTGGGTCTGTGGTATCCTTTGTTTTTATAGAATATCCTTCGAAATCCTTTTGACTGTGATTAGTATACCTACTCCAGCTGTCGAGGGTACAAACTGGCCCCAGTTCGTTCCACACACAAAAAAAAACACTAATGAGGTGAACAACGAATTTGCAAAATCCTCGCTAAATCCTGGTAGAGGTATAAATCATAAAGGTTATCGTCACTGTTCTAAACTATCCACTTTTCCTCCGATAGAACACAAGTGGGAATAAATCTAGGCACAGGAATTACACCTGGATAGATCCGGTGCGACAACGCTTGCAGTGCATGGGCGGGAGGGGGAGAAACAGGCTTCAGTTTCTCGCTCGGTCTGGGATTCTATCTGGGTACTGGTGTCACTACAAACAGTTGACTAGTGTAAGAATCGTTGACGATTTGACCATTAAGTGAGGTGTCGCAGATAGATTTATGATTAATAAATTTTCTATATCTTTTCTCTATTCTACCCGTGTCTTCTACTTTAATATCGCTCTTTTATCCTTTTTTCGCATTCGTTTGATTGTGAAAAATATAACTCTCCCATTCAAACCTTCGCCTGTTTCTTTTCTTATTTAGAAACACATTTTTATTGCTGGAAAGCTGAGCCCGTGACGAGACCGAATAGTGTGAAATTCGTTCTCGACAGTCAGAAGATGGCAGACAATCGTCTACATTTTCATCTGACACGACGCATCTATGGTTAACTTTCTGGGTGATAGGTGTGATAGGCGCCCCAGCATCGCTCGGGAATAACCAGAGGTAGCGGCAGGCGTTAAAAACGAGCATTGTCAGTTTTATTGCCGGCGCCTGAGTTAAGGGGAGGGCTAAGAAGGGGTGTTCGAGAATAGCGTGCATCCTTTGTCTGTTTTCAGATATCTATACCAGTAGTTTAGACTTCATTTCATTTGAGTACTCCTAGTTGCAGTAGACGGATCGTTTCGTGCTAGAGAATAAGCTTGTATAGCGAAGTTCTTAGTTTTCTCGACAAATTTGCCGAGCTTCTAGAATACCAATATAAGTGAATAATTCTAGTTCGTGCGATCGCCCGTAGTTTGGAGGTAATATTATATAACTAGTAGTGTTGAGTGATTTAGTGATACATCGCCTATTTCATTTTTACTAGTTTAGTTTATGTGCAGAGGGATTAAATTATAAGTCGGTTATTTTCTCTAGTTGACGTGTTTCAGTGGATAGCAAAATAAATTATTATTTCTAGCTTAAACTCAGGCAGCTGTAAATAAATTTAATTAAATTGCTAGTAATCAGTCGAAAATATTTTAAACTAACTTATAACTGCACTGATTCATCATTGAGTATTGACGAAATATGTATGTATTTCTAATTCATGATGATTGATTTTTTACGACTATAATTATTTCACGGGAGTTTTAAACTATAAGACAAGCTCTACGCTTGCAGTTTATAATGTAAGTCATAACCGAAGTGAATATTATGCATAAGTATTTTATATGTTGTTTTCTCTTTATACAGTGAAACTGGGGTAGCCCAACTTTACCAGCGGTTTTAGTACATCTGAGAGAAGAAACATAGAAGAAAACATTTTTATCTTTAACCACGTGGGTCTACAAGTTAACACCTGTCTGGCAGTGTGTTTGCCTACAGAAATAGACAGTGAAACCCATCTCACGAACTTTAAGACTAAATGCATATATTGGGCCTATTGAGCCAGATTATAGTTCTTCCTTAAAACTCTCATGTACATGCAGTCCTGTGGCGAGAAAAATTACAAACCATTAACATTCCGACATTTTGACTAATTGTGGTGTGACCAATAATTATCTGTCGAGAGAAGTTACCAACCGGTCATTTTCCTAAATAAGGGAAACCTCGTGATTCTGACACTGTGAGCCCGCTTAAACTAATTCTTACCTGAACTGAGTAAATTGACACTAACTTAAAATCTGAACAAAATATCGCATGAAGAGGACGCTCCCCGGACCCATTGGATGAAACCAAAAATCTGCAGAGCTGGGATCCACTTTATCAAAAGAAAGACAGATTAAACGGTGTGTGTGTCATAAAGTGCGCCAGACGGCGAACACCAGCAAGATTTTAGGTAAGGAAGTGAGACAGGGGCCCCTGCTGAAAGAACAGAGTGAAAGTAGACTGAGTGATTCTTTTATGCTACGATTTGTGCACCCACTTTGTAATTTCATTTATGCAACTTGTTTGCTAAAGGCGGGTTTTCCTCTCTTAGGATAGATTATGGTATCAATTCTGTTCTTAACTTTAGAGGGAAATCTGAGACTATAGCGTATATGTCCGGGACTCTTTAGGGCTATCACTTTTCTTCTAACAGGATCGTGGGCTAAACATCGAGGGAAAAGATTACACCTATAGGTCTATTATACTTGTAGTAATTCATTACCTTATATGTATTTTCTATGCTTGATATTAACATTTATGTGTTGTGGTAAATTATATTATGATAAATAAAATGTACAGAAACTTATCAAAAGTGTGGCGGTCAGCTCGTTCCAAATATTCATATTCCATAGATAGAGTTTCACGTCTGTACGTTTAATCGTTCGTCACTTGTGTGCGCTTGTCTGTGAGTGGTTGATATAGAGTACATCTATATAACTGAGAAGTCTGTCTGACTAATACTTTCTGTTGTAGAGATAGGCTGAGCGAGAGATTTGTCTTCTCGAGTCTCAGGGACAGCTTCTTACGTATTTTCCACCATCTCACTCGTGAAATCTATTTCTACTAATATCTCTCACTGAGCTATCACTCATTTCTATTGCTATTCAGAAGGGACCAATCTAAGTCTTAATTCACCTATCGCAAATCTACGACATGAGGTGATACTTCTAGTATCCGGATAATCTGTTTGCTCCTAATTTTAAGGATGATGATGATTAATTTTAACGGCCGACTCTTTGCCAGAGTGCCGGTCCTGCACAGTGTATAAACTAGGTACTCCACATTAATACAACTGTCAGGTGTCTGGGAAAAAATGAGGATACCATGTCTACGCCGCTGTGGGCAGTTAAAAATTATATCCTGGATTTTTTAAGTCCAGTCGTTATAATTTACAATCACACAATATCATCGGGCTAGTTGGCTTATGGATCCTTCACGATTGTTGATAGATAGTTTATATGTACCAATGTATAAGTACACACATTATAAAATAAAAACAGCTGGTGGTCCACTTGGGGATCAGGTCTGCGAAAAAATACAAACAAACATTTTTGGTAAATGCTACCATTCTATACTGTTCAAAAGAAGAAACGCATAGCTACTGAAGGCACACACATAGCCATAATTTTGACATTCAATAACTTTTTTTAATTTAATGAGTTAATTGTTTGAATTGCACACAAGAATACCTTAGGGTTCAACCAATCAATTGACAGTTGTTTTGCATCTGGGTCACGAGAGTTTTTTGGCGTACGGGCTTTCCCGTTAGTATGGTGTGTGGCCTCCTCTTGCATCGATCAGAGACTGGCGTCTCCTGGGCATGGATGCGATCAGACGTCTGATGTGGGCCTCTGGGATGGCTGCCCACTCTTCCTGGAGTGCCTGGAACAGATCACGACGATTGGCTGGAGCAACGTCTCGGCGACAAACACGTCTATGCAGCTCATCCCACAGGTGCTCAATCGGACTCATGTCTGGAGACAGGTGGGATGGCCAGGGAAGGGTGAGAATGTTGTTGGCAGTCAGGAACTGCGTGGTCAACCGTGCACAGGGGGGTCTGGCGTTGTCCTGTTGAAACACATACCTTTGGGCAGCCAAAAGTGGAAGGACATGGGGTCGAAGAATTTCATGGACGTATCGTTGCGCATTCTAGCCTCCTTCAATGTGCACCAATTGACTCCTTCCGTTGTAACTGATCATTCCCCACACCACTGCACCTCCACCACCGTGCGGCGGAGCTTCATCAACGCAATTTTGGGCAAAACGTTAATTTCGCTTACGGTAGACCCTACGCCGTCTATCATGACGCTGCAACAAAAAGAAAGATTCGTCACTAAACCAGACACGTCTCCATTGATTGTCAGCTGCCCAGGGACGATGCTGGTTGGCCCAAAGGAGTCGATTTTGGCAATGACGGCGAGTAAGGACAGGTCCTCGGTGAGGTCGTTGTGCCCAAAGGCCAGCGTCATGCAGTCTATTCCGGACAGTTTGATCAGACACTTGACGTCCTGCAGGCAATGACTGGGCAGTTGAGGAAGCTGTTGTAAACCTGTCTCTGAGGTGACGAAGCCGAATAAAGCGATCCTCCGCTGCTGTTGTCACTCTGGGTCGTCCACTGCGATGCCGGTCTTCAACTGAGCCAGTGGCTTGGAACCGGTGCCAAAGTCGACTGATTGTACTCTGATGCACGTTTAGATGCCTGGCAACCTGACTTTGACTTTCGCCTGCATGCAGTCGGCCAATAGCAATGTTTTTTAAATTTATCGATAGAGACGCCATAAATTACAAAAACGAACGCAATTCAGGTCAACACGTGCATTTGACACTGTAAAGAACATTTGAGGCTGGTTTTTATATACCCTAGCACCAAATTTTACTTACAAATTCATAAAAACGCGCTCTCGGATAGCTATGCGTTTCTTTTATTTGAACAGTATATAAAGAAAATACAGACGAGGACAAGACAATATCTCATCCGCTCTGTCAATCCTGACGAATAGACGAATGAAAAGATACTCGTTGTTTGCCCTGCGGCAATTACACACACTCACAGAAGATTGCTATCCGCCGATTTTGTTTGGTCCGAGTCGATAGTGACTCGCCGCACTGTTTCGCGGCCAGCGGGTCACTCGCACAGTGTTACCTTGTCGTATAGGCATTTAAGAAATACTAGACGCTATAATAACAATAATTACAAATGAAATATGAACATGTATTCCTTCTCCTTTTGTCAGTCGTCTAATGCAATTAAGATCGGTCTGGTTAATAGTCGCTTTTAATTCTCTCTCTCCAGGAGAGTTGAGTGCCGAGTCAGTCTACTCTGTAAACGTAACTACGGTCTCTTATCTCAGTTATGAAGCAGTCGGGTGGCGTGGTCCTAACATTCTTTCTTGGAAATCTCTTTATGAAAAATTGCTACGCGTTATTTAATTTAATTCGCCTTAGAAAAATCTAAGTGAAGTATAAGGGTTTAACTGTAATGGTTGTCACCATGAAGTACTTCTAATACTTAGAACTTTTTTCCTCTTACCAGATTCCAGAATGAAATCTCCACGATATCATACACAGTATTCCATAAAATAAATTGGTTTAAGCACTTTGAGCTAGACTCTTTAAATTCTGACTGACGGCTGGTTTATAGAAACAGCAATATATATATATATATATATACCCACAATGAACAATTGGTTATAAAATGAACAAATGGAAAATTCCTGGGGGACCTGGATTTCGCAGATAATGTAGCATTCTTAAGTTCAACACCAAGACAATCCCAAGAAGCAATAAATAATTTGTGTCATCTCTCGGTTAAAATAGGTCTCCAAATAAATTTCTCTAAAACTAAAGCTATGAACTTTTCTAACGAGACCTTTGATATCATCTTGAACGGGGAAAAACTACAGAAAGTTGAAAGTTTCAATTATTTAGGCAGTAAAATGACTCAGGATGGTGACACAACAAGAGAAATCCATACTAGAATTGCTTTGGCAGCTAGCGCCTTCAATAGATTATCTAACATTTGGAAATTACGATCATTGAATATACATACCAAGCTTCGTCTGTTTAATTCAAATGTTATCTCAGTGTTAACATACGGCTGTGAGAGTTGGAAAATAACAAAATCATTGGAGAACAAGCTGAATACATTCGAGAACAAATGTCTTAGAAAACTCATGAACATCAGTTGGAAAGAATTCAAGACTAATCGACAAATAAGAGAAGACTCTAGGCAGAAATATTTCTCCGACTATATAAGGAAAAGACGATGATCATATATCGGTCATGTCCTACGAATGCAAAACAACAGAATACCACTACAGGCGCTCACTTGGGTTCCTGAGGGTAAGAGGAAAAAAGGAAGACCAAAAGAAACACTCAGAAGAACAATAATAAGAGAAGGAAGAACGTTGGGCCTAACTAATGTGCAGGAGCTAAGAAGAGTGGCGTCACAACGAACAACCTGGAGAGCACTGGTTTCTGCCTTATGCGCCGTGTTTGGTGCTTAAAGAATTTATTATTATTATTATTATTATATATATATATATATATATATATATATATATATATATATATATATATATATATATATATATATATATATATATATATATATATATATCATAGACTTCGATTGATCTCTAATGGCGTTATTTCGCACTCCTATGTGGGACAAAATTCAGGAGCAAGAGTTCCCAAGATGAAAGGCTTTGTGTCACGGTCTCTCAGAGTTTTCGTCTCGAGCTTTGACCGAGATCAAAAGTCTTTTGTTCTTCTAGCAGGCTTCCCCTGGAATGCTCGTGCTCGGGATCAAACGGGGACTACGGGATTCTAGATTTCCCTGGGTGAACTTCGAAGGTTCTGTTCCGTTTGCCGTTACTCTCACGTGCTGTCTAGCTGTCCAGTGGTCAAGTATTATATGATTGACAGCTGAGCTCGTGTGATTGAAAAGAAGTATGACCATAGCGGGATTTATTTCCTGCTATGACTGACAGGTCGAAGATATTAAACATCGCGTTTGCCAGTGTTTAAAGAAATGAGGTCGGGGACAAAAGGGTGAGCTGCAGAAAGACAGGATAGGTAGTTTTAATGCATGTTTTAGCTAGCAAATCAGGGAGTAGCTATTTGGTTACAATAGGTTGTTTAGATTACTGTAGACTCTTTTCCATTAAACGTCACAGGTAGACACGCATATAAATTATTCAACGCTCCAACAAGAACGTGTCAGGTATCTGGAGAACTAAAAATTCCTAGCAATAAGAAACGTCTTAGACTGCAACTAGGAATGTGCTATTTTAGAATAGAAGAAACTTACTGTGCAGAGTGTCTCGGAAAAAAAAATATACCTGGTAGAGCATTTCCTATTAAAGTGTAGGAAGTTTGAACAATAGAGAAAACCAATATTAGATTATTTCCAGACTTTGCAATTCATCCATAACTGTGGAACGGGTGTTGAGAATAGATAGACCTAGAGAATTGCACAATATAGTAAAGCAGTATACAACATAAACTAAAATTTATGTATATGGATCAATGATGGTGTGAGGAAGAGGGGTGGTCTGGAGGAATTCTTGTATGGCTGATGACCAGGGCTGCCACTCAAGTTCTAGAGATAAACCCAGATTTTCTATTTTTTTTTTAAACCCAGAAATACCCAGATTATTTTACGCCAAAAATACACGGGATAGACGATGCTTACACAATCTTTTAGTGCAACTGTAGCACAAATAAGCTGTGTGCTACCAATTTGCATTTATTTCTTCATTTTTTTTTTTTTATTACCAAAATTCACAATTATATAAAAATGATTTTATTAACACCCCAATATATGAACTCTTGAAAAAGAGATATTTTAACAGTAACACACTTACAGTAGTTACATTAACAAAATGTTCCTCAAATTAAATATAAAATGTTAGTTGTAATTTTTTACTGTTGAAAATTGTCACTTGACAGCGACTCGGCATCCATGTCGACAACTTCTCCTTCGTCAAGATCATATGCAAGAATTGACAACGTGGAATCTTGATTGTGGAGTTCCAAAATCTTTGCATATTTCTGCCGACAATGTCCTTCACGCATATCTTTTTTTTTTTTTTTTTTTTCTATAACCAGCGGCACTCGAGCTTTCTAGCCCTTTTGGCCCAATGACATGTCATTGCGAGGCTGGGGGGTCAGTGGACTTTCCTTCCAACCCGGTCAGGAGCTTCGCTCCTTCCCATCCACACGGGATTTATGTGCAGGAGCCGTTCAGATTATTCAGTCAAATTTCCGGTCGTAAACATTTCTTCAAACGCCGACGCCCGGGTTTGAACCATGAACACCTGGTCGCCAGTACAACGTTGTAGCCATTACACCAGCGCGGCTCCCTCACGCATATCTTCAACTACGCTTTTACTAGGATTAAACTTATGACAAACTCCATCTTTGGCATCTTCTTGCTTGGCTAGTATTCGACTGGAAACTGTTTCACACAAAAGCTTGTTGGTTTGTTTAGTTTTAACTAAGTTAATCTTCAAAAACACCCTTTCGAAGCATGCCGATGAGTGAGGTAGTGCCATAAGCGTGCACATGAGGTCAGCCAACACATCAAATTTCTGTTGGTTATTAGCATCTGTTACTCGTTGCAGTCCCAGCCAGAATGCGGGCGGATCCTCATCCACCAGATGTCCAAGATCTTTTCGGTACGATGCCAGTTCTCGCTATTGATCAGACAGGCGATCAAGGCTCTCTTCTTCTTCTTCTTCTTCTTCCTCGTTCGCCCTGAAAAGGACGGTGGTTGCGTTGTGTCTGTTTACGCCTAAGCTGTGATATCTGCACCTTTCGGTCGACACATCCGACTTCAGCACGGCATTTTTTAGGGACCGGGTTTGCCTTCTGAAACAACTGTTGGGAACTGCGCTGCTAATGGAATGACAGAAGGTTTGTTGATCTCGAGAGCTTGCTTTGGAACCAACAGCTGCATATGCGCCAGAATAGTGTTTTGTCCAAGTGGGAACCTGCGTCGTATTTGAGTACAAAGTTCAGTCAGGTATGCCAATACATCCTTCCAAAATTGGACTTCTTTATCTCCTAACAGTTGTCGGATTAACTGCGCTTCACATCGTCCACCCAGCTCAATGTAATTCAGTTTCTTGTGCACCTGTACATCCGAAGGATCAATGTCGGCAAGAGTGCGATGCTCATGCTGCAATACTTCCTGCCTAATAAACATACTGAGAAGAAAACAATATCTCTTGTTACACTAGTGTACACTTTGTGAAGACGGAAGTTCTCGGACTGGAATTCGATGTTCATGATGATAACTTTACCCAATATGTAGCCGACAAATAGAAGCATGTGCTTCTTGCCAACAGTGTTCATCGTCTGCAGGATTTGCCCCGCATCATCGACGTTGTGCACTGAAGCTTCGGATTGGAAATACAAGTGCAGAGCATCCCATTACTCAAGGATAATCTCAATGACTGCTTCACGGGACAGCCAGCGTGTTTCACACAGCTTCAACACTTTATGTTTCTGGGCCTGAACTACCTCTTGTATTAACTGGAACTGGAGATTTCTTTTACTACTACGCGAAAAATAGAAGCAGACATTCTTAATAAAAATTTCAAGCCAAGATGGTAGGTGGTTTCTGGCAGCATTTGCACAAATGAATGACAAACACTGCCGAGAACAAAGACTTATGTAATCTCTTTCTTCAGCTGTGCCTGTAAACCACTTTCAGTCCCCATCAGTGGCACAGTTGTTTGCAGCAAAACCAATGACATTACTAAGCGGGATAGCATGCGTGCTCAACAATTTCTTAACAGCTGTAAACATGCCAAGACCAGTCCCATCCTCCACCTCAATGAGGCCTAACTGTGAATCAACTTCTTCTTTCGTTCGCTTGAACTATATTGTCTATATCTGCAATGTTGTTTCTTGTATAAACTTCACTGTCTTTTGTAGTTCATACAGAGGTCCATATAGTTTTTGTGAATCAACTACTTTTCTTGTTTTTGTGTCACAGAATCGCACAACGACTGCCAACATCTGATTCGTAGAGACATTAGTACTCTCATCAACGATTATAGAAAATTTCTGATTTCTGCAAATGTTTATAACTTCAAGCCGCTCAAAATGAGCAATGCCGTACTGCATCACAAAGGCAGCCTTGGTGCGCTTCAGTGACATTTTTTGAGCAATTGTGCTTTCTGGAAACATCTGCTTGCAACATTCAAACAAATGATGGGAGCCGCGCTAGCGAAGTGGTTACCACACTGCGCTGGCAACCGAGTGACCCAGGATCAAACCCAGGCGAGGACATTTGAAGATTTTCATCAACCGGGATTCGGACTGGATTAACTCGAGCCCTGGCGAGGACATTTGAAAGAGTTTCGTCGACTAGGGAGTGGCGGCTCCTGAGCTGACACAGCTCTAATGGGTACCTCCGAAATCTGCCTGAATGGCGAGGGAAACCTGTCTCTGTACAAGAAGAAAGGGATACTCACGTAAAATCAGTCTCAAGTTCGACATCTCTAACCTCGAGATTTCGCCTCGAGTAATAGCGGGCGTACGAAAAAAATAAAAATCAAATGATCAGCTTGCGAAAACGGAGTATTATGTTCTGCCATGAAAGCCGACAACAGTATCTTCGCTTTAGCAATTTTGTCTTGAAGTTGATGAAAAACTTGTTACTGCTCAGGGTTTTGCTATTCGCTTCGAAGTTATTCATGTCCTTCTGTGTGCTTTTATGTGTCAGTAAAGCCATTTTGTTGGCATTAGTTAATGTACTGGAACAGACAGTACAAATCGCAGCATAGCGATTGTCAGAGTCCGGCTTTATCCAATCCTTCAGTTCGCTGTCTGTTAGCCTTTCCTCACAAAAAGCCTGCTGATACCATGGCTTCACTTTTTTTAAGCGTAGCGTGTGTCGTAATCCTGCTACAACTGCCTAGAGTACCTTCATCATCGCTCATTTTATAATCTTAATTTTAATTATTTTTAGACACACACAAAAAACAATATGCTGTTTATCTGCTTAAGTCTAAAATGTTAAAAGAATACTTTAAAACACATCGTAAAAATGACTGAGTATTGTAGATGACAGATATTAACAGAATAACAGGATATAGATAGTTGATGTAAACGAGTCAAAAAACAACGTCATTGATGTGGTTAAAAATGTGACAAAACGGGGCGGCCCCTATCAATCTTTGTTTCCTTCCGGCAGGATTGGTACATGTGTGGTACTCATTTTTATAATGTGCTCTCAATTATCGCACTTTTCTTTCTTTCTTCGTTACTTTTCTGCTAAGTAGCAAATATGTGAGTATTGTCGAATTGCTTGGCACTCCCTATAGGTGATAATAATCACATTTGCTTAACGGTACCCAGATTTGCTGAGATAATTACTCGCAGTCGCAAGGGAGCGGCACAGCTTGGCAAAGATTAGCACAAGACCTAGTGTACTGGCGGAAACTTATGACATAAGAAAGTAATGATGGTTACATTTTGAACACGATGTTGTATGAGTTTACCGATCTGTCTGTAAGTTTGTACACAGGGGCACCGGACATCTTATTACCATATGTGGGAGAGTTGACTGCCCTACGCTCAAAATTATCCGATGTCGGAATATTTTGAAATTAACCCATAGCCCGCCTTTTTGAATATGATTGGAGGTTTTGACAGCTCATAACAAACGAAGGCGTGGGAAGGCAGGGAATATAATCTGATCATTTTCTCAAGCTATTTCACTTGAGAAATCGCTCGCCAAGACACTAGACTGCTACAGTGAAGAATTAGAATTCAGAATTCCTTCTTAAAATACCGGACACCTTTTATTAGAGTATTTATCAGGACTTACAATATAGCCCGGGAAATCTCTAACATTTTAAATAAGGAAACCGGGACTGTGGAAATTGAGGGACCACACACGAAAATACACAGGGAAAAGACAACGATTATGAGAGTAAATGCAAGAGATGATACTGTCACAAAATTAATCGTGATACAACGTTAAAATATCTCCAATGATACAACGTAAGGATAAAAACTAATGCGTAAGCTGCTAGAATACATGATCGCCCACGCCGCGGGTCATCACCCGCCATGGAAATTAAATTGTTAGACTTGAAGGCCAAACGGAACGGGATGAGAACGGAGATCAAAAGGAAAAATCTGACTGAACGCGTGCTTGAAACTAGCAAGGCTAAAAGACGCAAGTGGTGGGGAAAGGAGGAAAAAGTCACGTTCCCCAAGTTGACATAAAGTAAAGAAATCGAAAAAAGGGTCCTTGGATATTATACGCAACAGTCATTTCTTGGACGCTTTTGCGATAACTTAGTCCGTTTATTTGAATGCAGTGATGAACGCATTCCAGAAGATTCTAGAAAATATTTGAAAAGTAACTTTTCTTAATAATAATGTTAGGAATATAAAACCTAGCTGGCCGGATGGCCCATCTTGAGCAGTGAAATAATATACTTTAATTTATACAGACGGACAGATAATAAGAAAGATATTGACAAAAGACTGTGTTGTTCATATCAACGATCGACTGCATTGAAATAAAACATGTCACTAATTTTCAAAAAAATTGTGGCCTTGAAGACGCAAGTGCTAAAATCTAGTTGGAATGAAGAGACGGGGTGGGATGGTGAATTGTGGCTAAAAATAACTTTAAAGGCAAAATTGTGTAGGGGAAGGCAGAGTTGGTTCAAAAAACAAGTGTGTTTTTTTGTGAAACGCAAGTAGAGACGGACGGACCAACAGACAATAAGGCATACTTGACTGAGATATGACTGAAATGACTTTTTGGTAGGATATTTGAATTTGAAAAAGAAAAGGCAGTGATTGGCCATAGATGAATATATTATCGGCGCTCAGACGCGCATTTTGTGCCATTCATTATAAGTTGTCCTAGTAGACACAGTGAATTATTAAGTGGTGTAATTCCCAGAAGCTATTGAAATATTTAGAGGGACGCCATCCTAAAGCCAGCAGCTCAGCTGAGTTTTGCTAGCATTTAACTGTGTTCTATATTCATAATTCTGAACTGTGAGTTTCAGTTGGCACCAATGCGGTGTCAAATGAGTTGTTGAATATTACAAGAGTGGACCCGTGCAGTAACATTTTGTCAGAGCAGCCTATTATAGCCCCCAAGCACGGAGAGGTGGGGCCACCAGACTTCTGATATTGCCCCCAAGCACGGAGAGGTGGGGCCACCAAACTTCTGATATTGCCCCCAAGCACGGAGAGGTGGGGCCACCAGATCTCAGCACCAGAGCTACACATTCAAGCTACGTGAGCGACTGGTCTGCTGAGAATTCACCAACTCAACTTATTTCCTAACACACCCATAAAATTTCCATCAAATAACTGGACAATGTGTAGTCACCATAGACAGGGAGTGATGAGGCCACCCCAACAGCACATCCATTAAATGTTCTCCCAAATAGATTACAACTATAAACAGTAGTAATATTAACTAGTCTAGTAACATACATATGTACACACCTTGCATTTATTATGTCATATTCATGCATTTCTTTTATAACTGCAAAACCTTTCATATGTTCTGGCCAAAATAAAACCTTGGTTCAGAACAAATAAATTTAAAGAAAATTACTATCCAAATTTTACACAACTTGAGTTAGTTCAGTGTATTATAACATTTTTATTAATATTATTAAACTTATTAAATATCTGTGTGTGTGTGTGTAAACTACCACAACACATTACATATCATTACCCTAGACATTTAACGTAGCCACATTCATTAGTAAAAAAAAGATAGGTGTGAGGTCGTAGTGGTAGCACGAAGGGCCTTCTGACAATTCACAGCTACATTTTATCTCAGGAGCCTTCACAGCTGACCTCATGCATCACTCTTAGTAATATCACCATCATACAATACCATCAAAACCACTACAGATACCAAGGTTGAACTTGAAGAAACACCACTAAAAGATGTAGAATCGTACACATATCTTGGAAGTAATATAGACAGCGTTGGAGGGACAGACAGTGATATCAATATAAGAATACAAAAAGCAAGAGGAGCTTTCATTGCATTGGGAAACATATGGAGAACAAGAGAAATCAAGTCCAACACGAAAATAAGAATCTTCAACTCAAATGTGACGTCAGTCCTATTGTATGGCTCTGAGACATGGAGAACAACAAAAACAACAACCAAAAAGCTACAGACTTTTATAAACGGGTGCTTGCGTATAATAGAAGGACTGAAATGGGATGACAAAGTCACAAATGTGTAATTGATGACAAGAACCAAACAAGTGCCAGTGGAACAAGAGTTGAGAAGAAGACGCTGGCGATGGATAGAACACACAATGAGGAAACCTCTTGATAGCAATACAAGGCAGTCCTTGTTCTGGAATCCACAGGGAAAGAGAGCCAGAGGTAGACCAAAAAACACATGGAGAAGCAAACTGGAAACAGAGGTGAAAATGAGGAAAACATGGAAAGTACTTGAGCGAATTGCACAGGACAGGAAGACTTGGCATGTGTTTTGAAGACGCGTGTAAGAGGCCGATTCAAGTCTCTTTTATTCATCTGAGCAAAAAGTATGTGAGTCAGGATTGGCGTAAGTTGTGATTTATATTTCATATTTACTACTAACATGTGAACTAACATATATATATATATATATATATATATATATATATATATATATATATATATATATATATATATATATATATATATATATATATATATATATATATATATATATATATATATATATATATATATATATATATATATATATATATATATATATATATATTTGTTGGATACTGTGTCCGCAAATTTGTCTCTTGTTTCTTGATTTCTTAGATGTCCTACATTGAATTGTTGTTTATAATTTTCCATTTCTTTTCTTACTAGCAATAGACTGGGTTATGAGATCATCGATAACACACAACAGAAATGGAATCCAGTGGACTCTGACTAAGCAGTTGGATGATCTGGATTTTGCTGATGACTTGGCTCTTCTGTCCCATAACCGTAATCAGATGCAGGATAAATTGAAAACACTCGATGAGAGGTCACAGCAATTGGGTCTGAAAATACACAGGGAAAAAACATATAATGAGAATAAATGCAGGTAATGATAACAGGGTTGAACTTGAAGAAACGCCAATACAAGATGTAGAATCGTACACATATCTTGGCAGTAATATAGACAAAGTTGGAGGGACAGACAGCGATATCAAAATAAGAATACAAAAGGCAAGAGGAGCTTTCATTGCTTTGGGAAATATATGGAGATCAAGAGAAATCGGATCCATCACGAAAATAGGAATCTTCAACTCAAATGTGAAGTCAGTCCTATTGTATGGCTCTGAGATATGGAGAACAACAAAGACAACAACCAAAAAGCTACAGACTTTCATAAATGGGTGCTTGCGTAGAATAGAGAGATTAAAATGGTATGACAAGGTTACCAACGTGGAACTGATGACAAGAGCTAGACAAGTGCCAGTGGAACAAGAGATAAGAAGAAGACGATGGCGATGGATAGGACACACACTGAGGAAACCTGTTGATAGCATTACAAGGCAGTCCTTGTTCTGGAACCCCCAGGGCAAGAGAGGCAGAGGTACACCAAGAAGCACATGGAGAAGAGAGCTGGAAACAGAGGTGAAAATGATGAGGAGAACGTGTAAAGAACTTGAGATGATGGCGCGTGACAGGAGGACTTGGCATGTGTTTGTTGAAGGCCTATGCTCCTTTGGGAGTGGAGGGTTATGATGATGATGATGATATATGTATGTGTGTGTGTGTGTGATGTGTGTGTGTGTGTGTGTGTGTGTGTGTCTCTGTGTATTACCATGTGAATTTTAATATGTGAAACTCGCTTGTGGATGTCAAAGTCATTTGAGGCTGGTAACTTCAGCGTATAGAATTGTAGCAAAGTTTGATTTTGCTGGGGAGGTTATGATGGTATCCTAACAAAGAATGAAATCGGTGTCTGCATAAACCGTGTGAGGTCAAGCACATGTAGGCCCCTGACTCTAAAAGATGA
>JAMPIV010014050.1:0-44725 GCA_024509875.1 Oreohelix idahoensis | reverse complement strand
GCTCAACGCACTGTTTCTTAGTAGGTTTATTACAAGATGTGGCCATGAACAGACGCTCTGAATGGAGTATATTCGCAGCTCTAACCAATGAAACCATGTCTACACATCTTTTCAAAAAGGTACCCCTTTCTCACGTTTCCCCTGACAACACAAGATAGTATTTATAGTCCGACCAATCGTGTTTAGTCTTTCATTTGTTGCGCTCCAATCACATAGGAGTTAACATGGTAGGCTATTTCCGTACGTAATGTTTTTTTAAACACGTTATAAAAAAATTTTATGAGCAGAAATGATTTCATGCTGTCAGGCACCCCCACTATTTTATTTTGGCCATAACTTGGTAATTCCTAGACTATTTGCGTAACGTTTTACATATTCTTTGTCAGCAAACCCTAAGGAACCCAAATATATATATTTAATAGAGCTAATATGCTGCGTTCAAAATATGCAATTTCTTCTACCTCCTGTTTCGAAGATGTGCTGTCTGGGTACTGTAATGTTTTCAAACGTAAACCGGTATAATGTCATAATTTCTAATAAGCGTTTTTCAGGATTTTAAAACCTAACTCTGGGAAGGGTAGTGAATTTTATCACTGTCGATTTGAAATAAAGTTAGTGCATGTGGCCTTACACGCGTGATGGCAGCAATTGTGTATCGCGCGACGCGTGTTTAGTGTTGCACGTGTTCGGCTTTCTGCCTCTCCCTTCTCTCTATCCTTTAGTCCATCTGTCTTTAGTTACGCCGTGTATGGAATGAATGAAATATTAAATCTAGGTCATTGATCAGCTTGCGTGATACAGTACACGTTTCATTGAAGAAAGCGGGTAATAATACAGTAGGCTTTTACTATCAACGTGAAAGCGTTACAATTTGCCGACGAAGTAGAAAACAAGGGGGATTTCGAGTACAGTCATTGTGACAGCACTGTTCTTTACCATTCTTCTTTCCTTTTATTAAATTTATTTGTTAGGCTTTGCATTTACGTTTTAATTTATATATGGGGATTACAATAATTCACGACACAATCTCCCCTCTTAAAACAGACATTATATGTCAGTCCTTTATTCTATATACACATAGAGAAATTTATTATTATTTCTGGGGTTTACGGTGATTCTCATCACACGGATGGCGGCTTAAAAAATCCGCTCCCAAATTTGTTTTTCCAGATATATACTCAATGCTAAAATTATAGGGAGCCAAAAGTAAGGACCATCGGAGTAACCTAGAGTTCTCATGCCTAGCCTGGGCTAGAAACGATAAAGGTTTGTGATCCGTTTGCAACTTAAATGCCTTCCCATACAGATAAATATTGAATTTCTTTATTGCCCATATTACTGCAAGACATTCTTTTTCGCTAGTTGAGTAATTGATTTCAGCTTTATTCAATTTTCTGCTAGCATATGCCACTGGGCTTAATTCCCCATCCAATGCATCTGATTTCTGTAGTAGAGTTGCACCCAGCCCAATATTACTGGCATCCGTCCTTACTATGAATTCTTGACTTAATAATAATAATAAATTCTTTAAGCACCAAACACGGCGCATAAGGCAGAAACCAGTGCTCTCCAGGTTGTTCGTTGTGACGCCACTCCTCTTAGCTCTTGCACATTATTTAGGCCCAACGTTCTTCCTTCTCTTATTATTGTTCTTCTGAGTGTTTCTTTTGGTCTTCCTTTTTTCCTCTTACCCTCAGGAACCCAAGTGAGCGCCTGTAGTGGTATTCTGTTGTTTTGCATTCGTAGGACATGACCGATATATGACCATCGTCTTTTCCTTATATAGTCGGAGACATATTTCTGCCTAGAGTCTTCTCTTATTTGTCGATTAGTCTTGAATTCTTTCCAACTGATGTTCATGAATTTTCTAAGACATTTGTTCTCGAATGTATTCAGCTTGTTCTCCAATGATTTTGTTATTTTCCAACTCTCACAGCCGTATGTTAACACTGAGATAACATTTGAATTAAACAGACGAAGCTTGGTATGTATATTCAATGATCGTAATTTCCAAATGTTAGATAATCTATTGAAGGCGCTAGCTGCCAAAGCAATTCTAGTATGGATTTCTCTTGTTGTGTCACCATCCTGAGTCATTTTACTGCCTAAATAATTAAAACTTTCAACTTTCTGTAGTTTTTCCCCGTTCAAGATGATATCAAAGGTCTCGTTAGAAAAGTTCATAGCTTTAGTTTTAGAGGCATTTATTTGGAGACCTATTTTAACCGAGAGATGACACAAATTATTTATTGCTTCTTGGGATTGTCTTGGTGTTGAACTTAAGAATGCTACATCATCTGCGAAATCCAGGTCCCCCAGGAATTTTCCATTTGTCCATTTTATACCCAATTGTTCATTGTGGGTATAGTTTCTCATAACCCAATCAATAGCTATTCCAAAAAGTAGTGGTGACATAATACAGCCTTGTTTCACCCCTGTTTCTACTGTAAACCATTTTGTATTCCCTTTATTTGTTCTAACACAACATCTTGCATTGTCATATAGCGCTTTGATTATATTCACATATTTTGTTGGGGCTAAGGAGATTTTTAAAATTGGATACTGGAATGTAAGAACTATGTATCAAGACGGAAAATTGGAAGAAGTAATTAAAGAAATGGATAATTATAAGTTGGACTTATTGGGTGTCAGCGAGTGTAGATGGACGGGGAAGGGCATAAAATATATTTCAGAAGAAAAAAAGCAAATTATATACTCTGGTAGTAATGATAATCGTCACACAGAGGGAGTAGCCATCCTAATGACACAGAAAGCAGCAGCATCGCTTATCAGCTGGGTACCTATCAATGAGAGGCTAATATTAGCTAGATTTCAGACACGATTTTTCAAGCTCTCAATTGTACAATGTTATGCACCAACTAACGACGCTCTTGATACCACAAAAGATGACTTCTATGAAGCACTTCTAAGTACCATCAACACAATACCCAAGCATGACATAATAGCAGTCATGGGTGATTTTAATGCCAAAGTAGGTGACAACAACGATGGAGTACAAAGATATCTCGGTACTCATGGCATAGGCTGTATGAATCAAAATGGCGAAAGACTTCTAGAACTTTGTGAAATATCAAACCTCGTTGTGGCAGACACCATCTTTCCACATAAGAATATCCACAAGATAACATGGAATTCACCTGATGGCAGAACTAAGAACCAGATAGATCACTTCTGCATAAGCGCTAAATTTCGCTCATCAGTTCAAGACGTCAGAGCATACAGAGGTGCAGAGATCGGAAGCGATCATAACCTCTGCATAGCTAAACTGAGAATTAAACTGAAGAAGTTATACCAACAGAATAAAAATAGAAGAATAGATGTACACAGACTGCAATCAAATGATATAAAGGAGGAATATAATGTCAAAATGAACAACTATTTCGATGCTTTAGGCAAAATTGACAACGATATCACCACCAAGACAATCGATACTAAATGGGAACAACTGAGAACAGCAATGACAGAAGCAGCAGTAGCGACCACCGGATACCTAGTACATAAAAAGAAAAAATGGATGAGAGAAGATACTTGGGATAAAATACAAGAAAGGAAAACAGCAAAACTTAAACTACTAGCGGCAAGTACACATAATGCAGTTGAATCTTGCAAACTAACTTATAACTTGTTAAATAAAGAAGTGAAGACAAAAACTCGAAGAGATAAAAGACATTTCATCAATGAACTGGCCGTAGAAGCTGAAAATGCTGCAAGAACTGGTAATAGTAGGTGCCTTTATCAAATTACAAAACAACTATGTCACCAGCCTACTGCTATGGAAACACCTGTTAAAGGTAAATTAGGGAATTCAATACCAACAGAAAAAGAACAAATGAAGAGATGGGCTGAGCACTTCATGGAGGTGCTAAACAGACCACCACCAACAGTAACACCTGATTTTAATAATGAAACACCCACAACCACCTTGCCAATAACTTGCGATGAATTCACGCTGGACGAGATCAAACAAGCCGTTAAAAGATTAAAAAATTTTAAAGCTGCTGGAGTTGACGAAATTTCAGGGGAAATGATTAAAGCAGTTAATGACAACAACCTCTTGAGAATTTTAGATATTATAAATGAAGTATGGAGAGAAGAACAACCACCACAACAATGGAAAGACAGTATTATTGTAAAGTTACCGAAGAAAGGTGATCTATCAGACTGTAATAACTGGCGTGGTATATCTCTATTATCAGTACCTGGAAAATTATTATGTTGCATGATGTTAGAAAGACTTAAATTGCATGCTGACGAAAAGATCAGAGAAGAACAAGCGGGTTTCAGGCCGAAACGATCATGTATTGATCAAATATTCACACTAAGAACAATTATAGAAGAATCAGTGGAAAGGCAATCGCCACTTATTATCACCTTCGTCGATTTTCAAAAAGCCTTTGATAGTCTACACCGCCCATCATTGTGGAAGATACTTACTTACAATTCTTGACTTAAGTCAGGTAATTTCAAAATGGGTTTACTTGTGAGCTTTTCCTTCAATTCTTGGTAAGTCATTTCACATTGTGGTGTCCATGTAATGCGATCTGGATGTCCTTTACGTGTCAAATCAGTTAACGGTGCACATATGGAATTAAAGTTTTTGATATACTTCTGGTAGAAACCACATAATGAGACAAAGGATCTCACGTCCTTCTTGGTTTGTGGTCTCGGGGCTTTCTTTAGTTTCTCTAAATTCTTTGGGTCAGGGGTCATGTTTCCCTGATAAACTGTGTGTCCCAAAAATTCCAATTCTTTACATCCAACGCAACATTTGGTTGGTCGGGCTGTTAAATTTGCTTCCCTAAGTCGATTAAACAGCATGTTCAGAGAGTCAATGTGTTCCTCAAATGTTTCTGTTGCTATAAGGATATCATCCATGAAATTTGTTATACATGGATTATTCAGAGGGTCCAATAATTTTCTCATCATTCTAGAGAAGACACTAGGCGCATTCTTCAATCCAAATGGCAATCTATTAAACTCATAGTGTCCTTCTGAGGTACTAAAAGCTAGGTATGGTCTAACCTCAGGCTTTACTGGAATCTGATAGTATCCTTTACTCAAATCCACTTTTGAGAAATATTTAGCTTTATTTAGTCTGGCAAACAGCTGATTTGTATCCGGCAATGGATCCACCTGTCCTTCTGTAATAGCATTCAGTCTCCTGTAATCTATACAGAGTCTATGTTCTCCAGAGGGCTTCCTTAAGAGTACAACACCGGAACTATATGAGGATTCACTGTGCGAAATAATTCCTTCCTTCAACAGATAGTCTATCTCTTCCTTCAAAGCTTTCTCCTTAGCAAACGGAATCGAATATGGTTTCATACAGACAGGTGTGGGGTCTATCAGTTTCATATCATATTCCAATAGGTTTGTATGCCCTGGTCGGTCTGTTAACACCTCTGCATGATTATTTAGAACCTGTTGCACTCTCCCTTTCTGAGTTTTCGTTAAATGTGTACTGATTTTCACCTGTGCTGCTGTCTCACAGGGGTGTAATGGATATTCAAATGATGAAAGTGGTTCCATTTTCATCTCCATGGCGATGGACAAGGTCAACAAGTGTGTCTCTTCCTGATGTTCTCTTTCCAAATATTTCTTCAGGAGATTCACATGATAGATTTTTTCTTTCCCCTTCTTATCTATCTTATAATTTGTTCTAGACACCTTCTCTAAAACTGTATATGGACCTTGCCATCCAATCTGTAACTTATTCTGACTCCCGGGGAGAAGAAGCAGTACCTTCTCTCCCACAGCTAAATCTCTGTCTTTCGCCTTCCTGTTATAATAGGCAGCATGTTTCTTCCTGGCTTGTTTCAAATTTTCATTGGCAAGTTTCCAGCCAGTTTTTAAACGAGTGGTCAGCTCATTCACATATTGGTATGAAGATGTAATGTTTTCCTCTGACTTTTCATCAGTCCACGTTCTTAACAAAGCTTCAAGTGGACCTTTTATTGGCCTTCCAAACAATAATGTTGCCGGGGCCATACCGGTTGAACTATGGGGTACCTCCCGATAAGCAAAGAGGGCGGCGTGCAGGTACTGGTCCCATGTATCTGGTTTTTCGTGTGCCAACTTTCTCAGGATCGACATCAACGTGCCGTTAAATCTTTCCACTTGGCCGTTCCCTTGGGGATGGTACACACTACAATGGAAGTGTTTGGCCTGGAAGATCCTGAAAACTTCTTCAGTTAGTTTCCCCTTGAACTGAGAGCCATTATCAGTCAAGATTTGATTGGGAAAGCCTAACCTTGTGAAAATTGTGAGCAATGCCTCTGCCACATGTTTAGAATCAATCGATGACAGGGCTACTGCCTCTCCCCACATAGAACAAGTGTCCACCAGAGTCAGAATGTAACTGTTCCTTCTCTTGGTTCGGGTGAGAGGTCCCACAAGATCCACGGCAACTCTCTCAAAGGGTGTTCCCACTATGGGCATTTCCCCCAGAGTTGCTGGTGCAGTCCAATGTTTAGGTGCTACTCGTTGGCACTCTGGACAGGATTTTACATATCGTTTGATATCTTCAGTTATTCCTGGCCAGAAATAATGACAAGCTATTCGCTGTCCTGTTGCGCTGATTCCCATATGACCACTGAAGGGAATCGCATGCCCTAATTCCAACACTTTAGTCCTATATGAAGTGGGAAGGACCAGCTGTCCGTGACCATTGGATTCAGATCCAGCCTTCCTATATATCAGTTTGTTCTTCATATAAAACTCTCCCTTGCCTGGAGGTGTATGAGATTTGGGCAACTTCTTGAAACATGGCTTGAGTGTTTTGTCCTCAGCCTGTGCCTTCCTCATCTCATCTGGGTGAGTATTTATTGGATTATCCTCCTCCTTTTTAGACTGTGATCTGGTCTGCACTGTTGCCAATATCACAGGTCTCTTGGGATTCCCCAAGAAGACATATCTACATCCCAATATCAGAGGGTAGATTGGCTCATTTATCACTGCTGCTTTTATGATTCCTTCCACATATCGCGTTTTCACTTTTATTCGGGCGACGGGAAGTGTCATGGTAGCTACATCCTTGGTTGCAGTTTGAATCTCCACTGTTTCTGTGGTGTATTGATCGGCCTGCACCAGGTGAGAACTCACAACGGAATCGTAATCTAAACCGGTATCATATAAACACCTTATAGTGACACCATTACAGATGACATCTTCACACACTGGGGGGTGGTATGGTTCCTGTAGTTCTTCAGGTTTGACCTTCTTTTCCTTTTTCCCCGATGTCATAGCAGCACAATGAGGAGGTTTCCTTCTACAATGGTCAGTGTCATGATTGTTCATCTTACAATTTTTACACCACCTTTTTCCTTGGTTGAAAGATTTTCTTTCATCATATTTCCTTTCATCGAATTGTGGGGTTTTATTTTTATTTTCATACCGTGGCCTATCAAACTGGTGCTTACCTTTGTTTTGATCCCTAGGATCAAATTTATTAAAGTTCTGTGGTGCCCTAAAGTTATCCACTTGTTTCTTTTTATTACCTGTTACCTCTGCTTGAGCTGCTTGATACCTTTCAGCAACATTTAGCAACTCACCCAGCCTCTCTGCACCTTGTTCCATGAGAAACTTTCTCAGGTCTGGAGCCATGGACTCTCTTAATTGCTCTATAAGGACCATTTCCTTAAGATCTTGGGTTTTCCCCAGAGAAGTCCATTTCTCCAAGTATGTCTCTATTCGTGCAGAGAACTGGTGATAGGTTTCACCTGACAGTAGTTTAGCATTCCTAAATTTTTTCCTATAAAATTCTGCATTCTTTTCATATCTTAACAAAAGAGCCTGCTTTAGCATGTCATAATTTTCCTGATCACTTCTGCTCATTTTAGCAAAAACTTCATAAGCTGCCCCACGAAGTCCCTGAGATAACTTTAAGCTCCACCTTTCTCTCTCTAACCCATATGTGGTAGCTAATAGTTCATACCTATTTAGATAGCTCTCTATATCATCGTCTTTCTCAACAAAATGATCTAAATGAAAATTCATAGCTGAGGTTGAGGCTCCCTGGCTAGCAGTAGCATCAGAGGTAAAGGGACTGGCACCATTTTCAGGAGCATGGCCTTGAAACTCAAACTCCCTTAGTCGTAACTCATGTTCCCTTTGTAATCTCTTCTCCTCCTTTTCTGCTTCCCTCTCTGCAGCTAATCTCTTTTCTTCTCTTTCTGCAGCTAATTTCTTTTCTTCTCTTTCTGCAGCTAATTTCTTCTCTTCCCTTTCTGCAGCCTGTCTTCTTTCCTCGGCTTCCAATGCTTTAGTCTCTTTGTCCGCCTCAATCTGCAACCTCTTAGCCTCAGCCTCAATCTGCAACCTCTTAATCTCTTTTTCAGCTTCTAACTTTCTTTCGGCCTCTTTTTCTAATCTTCTTTCTTCTCGTTCAATATATTTGTCACATTCAGCAGTGACATAAGCAATCATAATTTGCCCGTCCATGCCTAACTCTTTCGCAGTCTGTACAGCAGCAGATCGAAATTTTGCCAGGTCGGCCATTGTCTAACAGATAAATGTCTAAAATAATCAACTAAACAATTGTATCTATGACTAATTAACTTAGGACAACACAGGCACTGTGAGCTCAACCTTATTTATTTTCACCCAAGGATACCTTTTAATTCTTATTATTCCCTGAAATGAGTTACCCCCAATATTTGTAATAGGGAAAGATTCAAAATCCCGAGGGCGAGACCCCAATATATGTGGTAAAGTGGGATGTTATAAATATTTATAGGGGACTTAGTGTACTGACTGAGATCAGCTGTGAAGGTATCTATATCTAATAAGAGTAGTGTATTATAGATAACCTTACTTGCTGCCACATATATATATATCTCAGTCAGAATTATTCTGGAGTAGTGTGATGACTACGTTATATGTCTAGGGTATGTGTATGATGAAGTGTAAGTCATAACAACAACAGACAGATAAACAATTTAATTTATTCCACCACACTTGACAACACTGTGACACTCACATACATAAAACACTCTAAGAGGATATCTTAAAGGAGTCACTGATAACTTTTCAAATAACAATATGTATTCATTGCTGTCATGAATGTATATGTGTCCTGATTCAAATACAAGGGGAACCAGGAATCACAATCAATTTTAATTACAAGGTATATGTACAGAATTTATTAATATGATTCATGTAGTGACATATATTATCAATGGTATCCTATGTGTGTCAGTTGTGTAGTGGTAATATGAGGTAATACTGGTTTTGTTTTGTTCAAGCTCTGTTGGTATTTGTCATCATGACTTCAATAGTTTGTTTCTATTAGAACTAGTATTGGAGATGTTCTCAGTTCCTGGTATTAAAACAATTTACTTCCCCTCTTAATTTTATGTTACAATGTTATTTTAAGATGGGGGTACATAATGTTGAGCTCCATGGCCACACTCTCTTATCTTGCGTGATGACTGCAGTAAGGGACTCCTCTGCTCGATAACTGTACTGAGTTCTGGAGCCACCCCACTGGTTGTTATATTGACCAAGGAGTATGCTGTCCACTTCTGGCTTCAGCAAAGCTCTGACCAGGTGCTGCTCAATAACTTTAAGACCACGGTCCCACAATTCATGGAAATAATAATAAACAGTTTCGTTGACTGGCAATGAATATAGCACAACTCCGATCTGCCGATGTCTCAGGCTTTATTTTAGGAAAAATATATCCTGGTGCTCAACGCACTGTTTCTTAGTAGGTTTATTACAAGATGTGGCCATGAACAGACGCTCTGAATGGAGTATATTCGCAGCTCTAACCAATGAAACCATGTCTACACATCTTTTCAAAAAGGTACCCCTTTCTCACGTTTCCCCTGACAACACAAGATAGTATTTATAGTCCGACCAATCGTGTTTAGTCTTTCATTTGTTGCGCTCCAATCACATAGGAGTTAACATGGTAGGCTATTTCCGTACGTAATGTTTTTTTAAACACGTTATAAAAAAATTTTATGAGCAGAAATGATTTCATGCTGTCAGGCACCCCCACTATTTTATTTTGGCCATAACTTGGTAATTCCTAGACTATTTGCGTAACACTGTCGATTTGAAATAAAGTTAGTGCATGTGGCCTTACACGCGTGATGGCAGCAATTGTGTATCGCGCGACGCGTGTTTAGTGTTGCACGTGTTCGGCTTTCTGCCTCTCCCTTCTCTCTATCCTTTAGTCCATCTGTCTTTAGTTACGCCGTGTATGGAATGAATGAAATATTAAATCTAGGTCATTGATCAGCTTGCGTGATACAGTACACGTTTCATTGAAGAAAGCGGGTAATAATACAGTAGGCTTTTACTATCAACGTGAAAGCGTTACAATTTGCCGACGAAGTAGAAAACAAGGGGGATTTCGAGTACAGTCATTGTGACAGCACTGTTCTTTACCATTCTTCTTTCCTTTTATTAAATTTATTTGTTAGGCTTTGCATTTACGTTTTAATTTATATATGGGGATTAGAATAATTCACGACAGTGTTAAATGTGTGGATTGAAGACCAAGTCAGCCACAACATTCCTCTAAGCCAAGATCTTATCCAGGCTAAAGCACAAACTTTATTTAATGCAATGAAGGCTGAACAAGGAGAGACATCAGCTGAAGAGACATTTGGAGCTAGCAGGGGCTGGTTTGAGAAATTTAAGAAAAGGTCAAATTTGCATAATATAGCAGTGAAGGGAGAATCAGCTAGCGCAGATACCGCAGCTGCAGGAGCTTTTCAAGTGGAGCTTGAAAAAATTATAGAAGAAGTTGGCTACACAAAGCAGCAGATCTTCAACGTAGATGAGACGGGCCTCTTTTGGAAGAAGATGCCATCCAGAACTTTTATTGCCAAAGAGGAAAAATCAATGCCTGGATTTAAAGCTGCCAAAGAAAGGCTTACTATGTTGCTAGGGGCTAATGCAGCTGGTGACTGCAAGCTAAAGCCTCTGCTCATTTATCATTCTGAGAATCCTAGGGCCCTGAAAAATTATTTAAAGTCTTCCCTTTCAGTTCATTTCAAGTCCAATAAAAAGCCTGGATGACTGGTGAATTAATTACAACTTGGTTCACTGATAATTTCAAGCCTGCAAGTTCAGGATTATTGCAAACAACAGAATATTCCCTTTAAAATCCTACTGCTCTTGGATAATGCTCCAAGCCACCCAAGAATTGTGCTTGAGGCTCACAAAGAAATTAAAGTTGTGTTTCTGCCTCCAAACACAACTTCTTTGCTGCAGCCTATGGACCAAGGAGTAATTTCATCATTTAAATCTTACTATATCAGACGGACGTTTGCCAAGGCTATAGCTGCACTAGATGCTGATGTTGATGAGGGGCCTAAACAAAATAAATTAAAAGCATTTTGAAAAGGATTCAATATTCTGGATGCCATCAAAACTATCAGAGATGCATGGGCCGATGTTAAAGAATCTAATCTGAAAGGCGCTTGGAAAAAGTTGATTCCTTCCCTAATGGACGACTTTGAAGGGTTTGAAGAAACAGTGGAGGCCATCACTTCAAATGTTGCGGAAATGGCCCAGCAGCTGAAACTGGAAGTAGAGGCTGAAGATGTTAGAGAGCTGCTTGAGTGTCATGATCAGCCCTAAGTGACGAGGATCTACTGGCGATGGAAGAACAAAGAAAACTGTTGAATGAACAGGAAGCCATGCCTGAAGATACAGCTCAGCCTAAGGAGATGACCACCAAAGAACTGGAGGTTGGAATCGCCAAAATAGAGGACGCACTTGCATATTGGGAAAGGGTGGATCCCAATTTCGGCAGAAGTTCTAAAGTAAATAGTGGGTTACAGAGAACTTCTTAGGGAAAGGAAGAAGACATCAATGAGGCAAACGTCATTGCTCTTTTTCAAGACGCAACCGCCACAACCAACTTCAGTCACCCCCTCCCTCTAACCCTTCAGATTCCGAGCCATCAACATCAGCCCCAGCCCCTGTTAGATCTCCTTCAAAGTGCCCTTATCCTAAAAGAATTAGATTGAAATCCTCTGGTTCTGAAGATGAGCCTCCTCAATTTTCTCCATCTGATTTTCTAAGTCTAGAATCCCCCTAAATTACCAACATTCAAAACTGTACATACTGTATATATTCATCTTGCTCAAGAATTATTTTAAGGTAAGATGTTATTTACGTATTTTTTATTCATTACTGTATTTTCTTTATTCTTATGTTTATTTCTGTTTATCTGGGTGTTGCACGCATTCGCAAGTGTTATATAGTTAGTTATTTACGTTTTTTGGCGGCCCTAATGCATTTGTAAGCTAAATAAAGGCTACGCTTCGACTTTCGTCAATTTTCGACTATCGTCATAGCTCTGGTCCCTAATCTGTCGAAAGAGTGAGGTATGGGTGTAGTTCCCCATTTTCATTCATTATTCCTAGCCCATGTTGTCCCATGACTTCTTCAAAGGCCGGTGTTGACTGTACCTATCTTTGCATTCATGTCACCCATCAAAATTGTGATGTCTCTTCTATTTACTTTTTCCATAATTTCCTGTAGTCTAGTATAAAATGCTTCTTTCACAGACTCTTCTTTGTCATTAGTTGGTGCATAACATTGGATGACATTTACATTTATTTTCTTTTTAGCTGTTTTAAAGGTAGCTGTTATTATTCTGGGTCCAACGGCTTCCCATTCAATGAGTGCTTTCTGTGCTTCTTTAGATAACATAAGAGCCACCCCTTCACTGTGGTGTGAACTTACGTCTTCATGTCCTGAGGACAGCACCAATTCACCTGTGATGAGTTTCTTATTGTCTACCCCCTTCTACTTTGTTTCACACAGTCCCAGAACCTCGATTTTATATTCCCTCATTTCTGCTGCTACTTGTGCCACTTTCCCTTGTTTGTTTAAAGTCCGAACATTCCAGGTGCCAAATCTGGAAGTTCTCTTAGAAGAAAGAAGGTTAGTCAGTAACACAGACTCCTTTCGGCTTTCTGTGTGTTGCATCATACGCCTCCCTGCGAGAGGACCTTCCCCTGTCTTGGATGGCTGTGTTTTATTTTCCTTAATTGACTTGTCCATATTTGTTGAAGCTTTTTGTGGTTTAAATTTTTTTACAGGATGGGGTAACCAGCCCCATGCCCAACCCTCCTTAGTCGCTTTCTACGAAATGCGTGGCAGGGAACAGTGTTACTATTCTTTGCTCCCCTTTCAGGCCCCGGTAACACACGGGTGATTAACATACTTAGACACCATAATTAAGTTTAATAAATAAAACACCTTAAGTAAGTATTATTTATAGAAAAAACTTTCTCATGTTAATAATAAAACACCACCTTTCAGTTTCAATTATAAAAGACCACCTTTCAGTTTCAATTATAAAAGACCACCTTTCAGTTAAAATTATAAAACACCACCTTTCAGTTAAAATTATAAAAGACCACCTTTCAGTGCCAATTATAAAACACAACCTTTCAGTTTCAATTATTAAACACTACCTTTCTTTCAATTATAAAACACTACCATTCCATTTCAATTATAAAACACCACCTTTCAGTTCTAATTATAAAACACTACCATTTAGTTTCAATTATAAAACACCCCCTTTCAGTTTCAATTATAAAACACCACCTTTCAGTTTCAATTGCAAAAACACCATCTCCCTGTGAATAAGAATTATTTTCAAATTTTACTGATAAAACAGCACCTTCAAGTTTTAATGATAAAACACTGATATAATTTTCAATGATGCTGTTGTTGTTTAACTAGGTCTGCTGTGTTTTTTGCACTTTTCCAGCCAATACCAAGTTGAAGTTTGGTATTATCTACACTATAGATCTAAGCTTTTCCTGTGACTTTTTTGCCTATCCGAAAAATGTTGAGTTGAAGTCATGAGCTCCAGTTTCTCCAGCTTGGCCTGCATTCAAAGGATCATCACATCTGGTCCCAAGCTAGGAGGAAGAAGCGTGTGGCATACTGTGCATTCCCCGCCATACAAGGGGGCTCTCCAAATATGCAGAGCTTAAATACTGTACTCTGGTTCTGGGTTTTTCCGAGGAATTGTCACATCCTACACAGAGCTACTTCTCAGCTTTCTCTACCTATCACGGAGTCCATAGTGAGATCCTCCTGCATGCAGGCAACCAGGTAAAATCCAGAAGTACGCCAGTAATGCTTAGCTGGCAGAGTGGATAGTGGCAATTCACTCCCGCGGCTAGGCGGTGGGTGCCGTTTGGAAGGTCCTGGTTCGATTCCCGGTAAGCCTATCACTTCTGTTGTTTTTCTGTTGTCTGGTCTTCTACTTCTTTATTTCTCACTGAGTGCCTGATAACATACCTTTGTGTGTTGTTTGTTTATTTATTTAAGTCTGCAATGCTGAGTTCTTAACATTTTCAATGATAAAACAAAGTAAAACAAGCTGAAGATGCAAAAAATCATGTTTTAGTACATGGAGCATGTAAAGCTAGTTTCCATCTGCAACTAGATTAACATAAAGTTGCAAGAACTTGGAAATTGACATCATCTAGCTAGTGTACTATCAAAACATCATCTCTGCTAGTGTACAATCAAACCACCATCTTAGCTAGTGTCATATCAAAACCTCATCTTTGCTAGTATATAATCAAAACCTCATCAAAACATCATGTTTGCTAGTGTAGAATCACAACACTATCTTTGCTAGTGTACAATCAAAACATCATGTTTGCTAGTGTACAATTAACCTTTGCTAGCATACAATCAAAACATCATCTTTGCTGCTGTACAATCAAATATCATCTTCGCTAGTGTACAATCAAAACATCATCTTACTTACTTACTTTAGTCATTCCTCTTCCACCCTGGGGAGGAAAGGTTTACCAGAGAGAGTGCCATACTATCTGATCAGATATGCCTCATCTTTGCTAAAGTACAACCAAAACAACATCTCAAAAATTATTATTTAACTAGAATGGTCTTCAGATTACCTTAATTTCAGTTTCATATTAATGTCACAAAATCAGATCAACATGTGTAATCTGATAATTTAAACTTATCTGCTTGTATTTTGAGTGGCAATCTCAGCTCAGAGATAATTTTTTTAATTACCTGTGTGTAGATGTCCGTTGTGGTAGCATTGCCTCCAGCCAGTCCTGTGTGATGACATTCTTTTACACTAACACGGCAGCATGATTCTGGTACTGACTTCCCTTCCTGCTGAGCCCTTGAATATGGAGTGTTAAACCAGTCTGTGTAGTTGTCAACGCCACAACACACAAGCTGCAACATAAAGAAAGTGTTGGGTGATTCAAACCTCCAATGTAAACACAACAGAAAATGACAGGAAATATTTGAAATGGGTTTACTACAGGGCTGTTGAGTCAGAGTAGGAGTCAATCAGGGGTCGGAGTCGTGGAGTCGGTCATTTCATAGTGCAGTTGGAGTTGGTAAAAAATGTCCAGACTCTGAAGCAGAATGTTATGCCATATGACTTGTAAAACACTGCTGTCAGAGTCAGAAGTCGGGATTGGACTTCTATAATTTCAGGAGTCGGAGTCTGAACATTTTCTGGCTGACTCGACAACCCCGGTTTATTTACTTAAGTTACTTTATCCTTTTACTAGAGTTGTTAAGCACTGTGTAAAGACAAAATAGTGTTACAGAGTATTTTGTGTGACCTCTATGACCGCCTCTTGAAAGCATTGGCTATTTCCTCAATCCATTTTGTTTCTCTGTCTTCCCTGTGCCCTACTATCAAAGCTTCATCACCGTCATCATTCCTGTTTAGTCAATAAGGAGCACAGGGATGCAATTGTTGTTTGCCACTGGTTTCTACTTTGGGAGCTGTTGCTTTATTAACTCTTTTGCTCCAGACCAACGCTCTGAGCGTTGCAAAATTCAACGCGCCATGCCAGTGCAACGCTCAGAGCTTTGTTTTTAATTTATCATGAATAAACCCCAAAAATCGTCCATTTAATGCAGTTCACATTTAAAAACTTGTAGAATGACTTCTGCTACTATTTAAACAACTAATTTGACTGTAGTTAAGCAGCACATGTGCATGTTTCGATGTTATTATCACAATTTGTGTGACGATTCGCTTGTTTGCGTTTTTAGTTGTTATTGCTAGAGAAATATGTCACGCTTTATATTTACATTCTCTAAGTCTCCTAAGCAAATAATTGTGTCAAACTACTTTGAAACATTGCTGATGATTGTTTGGTAGTCACAGTTTGTTGTCAAAATACAGAATTGGTGCAGAAAAGCTAGACACATTAGATTTAGTTGATGAGTGGGCATAGTCATATTCTGGCCGATCAAAAAGCAACAAAACTAGTCCTAGGTAGAAGATGAAGCTAGGGATACTATTAAACATTAAACAAGTGTAAAAAAGTTTTTATATAACGTTATTCTTCTTTATTTGTTTGAAAATTACGTAATGCACGATTGCATAATTTATTTTTTTCTTACAAGGGACCACAGTAAAAACTGGTGTGAATAACACTAAATGTACTAATTGTGGCCATAAGCAATGTTTTTTTTCTTGTATATGGATTAACTTATGTTTGAAGACTAAAAAGAAAGTTTTATTATCTACATCAGTAATTTGTCTTTGGTAAGATCCTATTCTACCAACGGGCTGATCACCCGTTTGCCAGTCACTTCGATTACGGAAACAACAGCAAATGGATTGATTTGCCGTTGCCCTAAAGACGCCAATAGGCGTGATGGGAAACAATGGCAAAGAAAACCTATCTGCTGTTGCCCTAAGACGCCACTAGGCGTAATGGCCACTGACTGCTTTGACGGTCGGTGGCTAAGGACGGAAGAAGAAGAAGAAGAAGATCCTATTCTACAGTTAACTTTTGAGTGTTTTTCAATTTTACATGCAAAATGTTTTAAGTATACCGAACACACTTGTGTTAGTACTACCAAAGACGTTATATATTACAACTCTCTATCCATTTCCCTACAGTTTGGTATATAATAAGTACATGTTCACAAGAAAAGATTAACATAAAATTTATATTAAAAGACAGTACACTTCACCGTTTAGAATTCTTCAAAAAATAATTATGGCACAGGGTGGAAAATAATTATGGAGTCAAAGAATTAAGTTTAGAAGTGTTTTTATAGGTAGCTGTCCTCTACAACATACCTTATGTTGCCTTCAGTGACAAACCACTGGTCTGTGCTCTTTTTTTTTACATTTTTTTTTAGAGATGACATCAACTGCTTATTTGGTATTCAAAGCTATTATCTATATCTAGAGGTCATTCTTTCATCTGCAACTATGGATGTGCCAGGTAGAAGGATTCTGAGGTAGGTCAAAACTGAGAAATAGTTAATAAATATTGTGCTAAAAAATACTGTATCTTACACTTACTTTCCTCTGAAGTTCATCAAGTGCATCTGTAATTTCGCCTTCCCCTTTCTCATCATATTTCTGCAGAGCATTTGCCAGTCCTTCCTTGAAGCCTTTCTCAAGCTAAGGAGAATTAGAATTGAAACACAACATCCATAACGGGACTACTAAGTCTGTAATTTCATAACAGGACATATGATTAATCTATATAAACAATAACAAACAAATAACACCAACAACAAAACACACAGAAGGAAATGTATGCCACAATGTGTTCTGGTTTGGTCTACTTTTTTTTAAACCCAATAAAATGGTTAACTTACTTAATTACTTAGTCTTCCCCTTCTACCGTGAGGTACAGAGGTTTGGAAGAGAGAGAGCCAGACTATCCTATCAGCTGTCTTCCTCCTGGCCTGGTTCCATTCTAGTCCTCGGTTCTTCAAAGATTGTCTGATGTTGATCTCCCAGCGGACTCTGGGTCGTTAAAATGGTTAAAACTAGTTAGATTCCATATTATAACTTGCAAAAATGCTGGCAATGCTATGTTACATTAGCCTTGATAACAAGATCACATTTAATGAGACACAATTTTGCCTTGCTGTATTAAATAAGTGGGCATATGTTATCTTTATTTTAATTAGCGTGACTAGCAGATGTTAACTTTATTTTAATTATCTAAAGATATTTAATTTTTCTCATCATTAAAGAAGGTGGCCATTTACCATTTGTAGCTCAGGTACTACCTAGTGATACTATATCAGCATGCTGTGTATAGACTTGCATTAGGTTTATCTCATGGATATATATATATATATATATATATATATATATATATATATATATATATATATATATATATATATATATATATATATATATATATATATATATATATATATATATATATATATATATGTTGTTGTTCGTCCATCACGGGTGATGAAGACCACTCTGTTCATCCAATTATTAGGAATATGTTAGATTACTCTATGGGTACGAAGGTGACTGATGAGCCCGATGCGGGCCTTGAAAGATCTCGGAAAGTGTGGGCAGGGAATGTTTACTTCATGTGAAGGTTTTATTTCACGGTCTTTTCTAGCTTGTCTCCGCTGTTCCGCTGCTGCTCTTCTGGATGATTCGCATGCCACTGCACCTTTACGAAGAGATGTGTGCCAAGCAGTTCGGTCTTGCGCAGCAGCTTCCCATGTGTCTGGGTTTATGTCAAAGGTTTTCAATGACGTTTTTAACGTGTCTTTGAAGCGCTTCTTTTGGCCACCATGGGAGCGTTTACCCTTCTGCATCTCACCATAAAAGAGTATCTTTGGCAGTCGATGGTCTGGCATGCGGACTACATGACCTGCCCAGCGAATCTGTGACTGCATCAGAATAGTATGGATGCTAGGGATACCAGCTCTGTCAAGAACGGCGGATTCCGGGATCTTGTCTTGCCATATGATGTTCATTATCTTCCTGAGACAGACTGTATGGAAGTGGTTTAGCTTCTTTACATGGCGCCTGTAAACAGTCCATGTTTCACATGCATAAAGCAGCACTGGAAGCACCGCAGCTCTGTACACCTTCAGCTTTGTCTGTAGACTAATGCCACTTCGATGCCAAACGTTGGTGTATAGTCTGCCAAATGTGCTGCTGGCTTTGGAGATCCTGGTGTTTACCTCATCATCAATGACGATGTTCTGGGAAAGTGTGCTAACAAGGTATGTGAATCTGTTCACAACATTCAGTTTCTCACCATTTACCTTGATGATTGGCTCAGTATAAACTGTGCCAGGAGCTGGTTGGTACATGATTTCTGTTTTCTTCATGTTGATGGTAAGCCCAAAGTTGGCACAGGCTTCGGAGAATCTATCCACGCTGTGCTGCAGATCAGCCTCTGAGCCAGCACTAAGGGCACAATCGTCAGCAAACAGAAGATCTCTGATGGTGTGTGATTTGACCATGGTTTTTGCTTGAAGCCTCCTAAGGTTAAACAATTTTCCATCAATACGATATCTGATGTCGATTCCTGTGTCTCCATCTCTGAAAGCATCAGTCAGCATAGCAGAAAACATGATACTGAACAGAGTCGGTACAAGTACACACCCTTGTTTAACTCCGTTTGAGACGGGGAAAGTCTCCGACAGCTCACCGTTTTCCTGAACTCTAGCCTGCATTCCATCATGCAATTGCTGCACTACTGAGATAAATTTCTTTGGGCAGCTGTATTTTGCCATGATCTTCCATAGACCCTCTCTACTGACCGTGTCGAACGCCTTTGTCAAGTCGATGAAAGCTGTGTACAGGTCACAGTGCTGTTCTAGGCATTTTTCTTGTAGCTGTCTTGCAGCGAACACCATATCGGTGGTTCCATGTTCTTTCCGGAATCCACACTGACTTTCAGGTAAAAGACCTTTGTCAAGATGAGCCGTAAGGCAATTCAGAAGGATTCTGGCGAATATCTTCCCAGCGATTGATAAAAGAGAGATGCCTCGATGATTGTTACAGTCTTGGCGATTACCTTTACGTTTATATAGATGTAGGGAGCCGCGCTAGCGTAGTGGTTACAACACCGCTCTGGCGACCGGGTGATACAGGATCAAACCCGGGCAACGGCATTTGAGGATTTTTCGTCGACCGGGATTTGGACTGGATTAACTCGAGACCTGGCGAGGACATTTGAAGGAGTGTCATCGACCAGGGACTGGCGGCTCCTGAGCCGACCCAGCTGCAATGGGTACCTCCGAAATCGGCGAGTATTTGCCTGAATGGCGAGGGACACCTGTCTCTGTACAAGAAATAAAGGGATACTCACGTAAAATCAATGTCAGGTTAGACATAAAATAATAACCTGAGATTTCGCCTCGAGTATTAGCGGGCGAACGCAAAAAAAAAAAAAAAAAAAAAAAAAAAATATAGATGTATAATTGATGCATCTTTGAGATCGTGTGGGATGGTTTCACACTGCCACATTTGCTGGAAGATCATGTGAAGTTTCTCTATCAGAACTGTACCGCCACCTTTATAAACTTCAACAGGAATTGAATCGGAGCCGGGGGCCTTTCCACTAGAAAGTTGACGAATCGCTTTTTGAGTTTCCTCCAGAGTTGGTATATCATCTAGTGCTTCATTTATAGAAATTTGGGGCAGGCGGATGATGGCTTCGCCGTTAATAGATGATGGCTGGTTCAGAATATTATTAAAGTGTTCGACCCAGCGTTGGAGAATTTTTTCCTTGTCTGTAATTAGTGTTTTTCCATCTGCATTAAGAAGGGGAAATGATCCTGATGATGTTGGACCATAGAGCGCTTTGAGTGCATGGTAAAAATTTTTCAAGTCATGGCTGTCAGCAAAGCCTTGGAGCTCATCTGCTTTATTACTCAGCCATGAATCCCGCATCTGGCAAAGTTTATGTTGGACGATTCTACGCATGTTGTTGAAAGCGTCTTTCTTTGATGTAGATTTTGGATCATTTACATATGCTTTATGGAGATGGTGTTTCTCAGCCAACATCTTCTTTATATCATCTGAGTTCTCATCAAACCAGTCATTTTGTTTCTTGATGGCGGGACCCAGGACCTCTGTAGCAGTGTTGTAGATCTGCTCACTTAGGGCTGCCCAATTTGTTTCCACACTTTGGCCGTCTAACGAGATAGATTTGAGACGGTCTTCTAGGGTGTCAGTAAATGACTGTTTGATTTTTGTCTTCTTTAGTTTGGTGACATCCAGCCTTTTATGAGTTTTCTTCCCCTGAGGGCGCCTGGCTGGTTGGATACGAATTTTAAGTTTAGACACAATGAGGCGATGATCAGTCCAGCATTCGGCACCACATAAGACTTGGTCACCCGGACATCTTGCCTGTCCTTCTTCCTAACAACTACATAGTCAATTAAGTGCCAATGCTTTGAGCGAGGGTGCATTCAGGAGGTCCTGTTGCGGGTAGAAAGTCGAAAAATGGTGTTGGTGACAAGGAGGCCATGTTCTGCGCAAGTCTGGAGGAGAAGAAGTCCATTGCTGTTACAGCGACCCACGCCGTACTTTCCAATAGTGCCATTCCAGGAGATGTTATCTGAGCCTACTCTTGCATTAAAGTCACCTAGAATTATGAGCTTATCTGCTTTAGGAACTGATGCAATGAATGCATGTAGTTCTTCATAAAACTTATCCTTGACGTCATCCTGGTTTGTCATAGTTGGTGCATACGCGCTAATGATGGTGACATGTTTTCTTCCATTAAGCAGGCGGATCTTGACTGTCATGAGTCGGTCATTTATTCCCTTTGGGGGCCCGGCTAACTTGCCAACAAGTGCTGTTTTGATTGCAAATCCAACCCCTGCTTCTCATCTTTCTTCAGTTCCTCTTCCACTCCAATAGAATGTATAACCTGCACCCTTTTCGCAAAGTTGGCCCTCGCCTGCAAGTCGAGTTTCACTCAGTGCTGCTATGTCAATGTTGTATCTGGCCAGTTCTCTCCCAATCAGGGCAGTTCGCCTCACAGGTCTGTTTGCGTTAAAGTCTTTGTCAAGGAGAGTGCGCACATTCCATGTGCGTAGAATGAGGGGGAAAAATCTGTCCTTTCTTTTTCTTATGTGTCGCCCGCTGAAGTAGGGTACCCACCAACCACAGTAAGCTAGTTAGGTAATGGATGAGCAGGCAATGTTTAGGGCACCTTTTCTAGCCCCTTCCTCATGCCATGGAGGTGAGCAGTGCTTTCCTAAAGAGGGCTGCTCAGACACTCAGGGGACTGCCGAATCCCACTGCTGCTCCGATCAGTGGAAGACGACCATATGGCCTGAGCCGCCTGTGTGTAGGTCTGCGACTACAACTGCCAGCGTACCCACGCCTGCCGCTTCGCCGCTCGCCCATCGCCATAGGACTTGTTGTGAGTGGATGGATGAATGGATGAAAGAGTGACTTGCGCAGTGATTTGGATTAAAGTGAGGAAGAGTTGCGCAATTCGTCAACCTCACTCTCTCGCCTGGGTCCATCTGAATCCAGTGGCAAGACAAGTCAAGACGACTGGAGATGAAGTCAGGTGCAGTGGATGACCAGGGCTTTCTACGTGCCTCGCCGTGCTCTTTACGCTCCACAGCGCGTTGCTGGTAATCGCCGTCATGCCCGTTGAACCATATATATATATATATATATATATATATATATATATATATATATATACTGAAGCACATTAAAAACGCACCACCTGTATAATCCAGGAACAGAGTGTGAAATGTAAATATAAGTGTTTACAAGTTTACATATTTAGAATCTTTATTCATTTTCCTATGAATCCATGCTGGTCATTAATTTGTACATTTGATTGTTATGAAATTCCTTGCATTCTGTGCAGGCAAGGGAGAAAACCAAAAATGCAACCAATAAAAAAATTCATTCACACTATCCTCAGTATCTGATATGTCCACCGTGTGCTTGCAAACAAGCTTTGCAGCGGCTCTGCATGGAACGCACAAGTCTCTGAAGGGGGCATGTTCTATAGGGGACATGTCTGGTGATTGGGCAGGCCAATCAATCGTCACAATGTTCTGCTGCTGTAGATATTGCTGCGTAATGCATGCGGTGTGCACACGTGCGTTATCCTGCTGGAGAAGCTGCAAGTCTGGATAATTTGTGAACGCAGGAGCAACCAATGCATCAGAACCTCATCTTGATATGTCACAGCATTAACATTTCCACGGAAGACGTGAAGAGGCAAGCGATGGTGAAAACTGAATTCTCCCCAAATGTGAATACTGCCACCTCCAAATCGGTTGTACTGACGAACACAGCAATTTGCAAAGCGCTCTCCACACCGTCGCCAAATCCGCATACGTCCATCAGCAAAGGATATGTTGAATCTGCTTTCATCTGTGAATAGGACAGCATTCCACTGCAGTCTAGTCCATCTGACATGTTGCTCTGCCCATTGCAGGTGCTACTGACGATGTCTGCGAGTCAAGTTTGGCCCAACATAAGATCGTCTTGCAGTAAGGCCTGTATCTCTGAGTCGTCGTATGACTGTCATTCGAGAGACTTGCCCAGGTCTACCCACTATTGCTCTTGCTGTTTGACTTGCCCGGAGAGAACGATTCCTTAGGTGACTCAGCACAATATGACGATCTTGCGCAAGGGTAGTAACTCATGGTTGGCCACTCCGAAGTCTATCCTGGGCACTGCCAGTGGTTTCATAACGTTCATTGAGACATACAATAGTGCTGTGGTGGCAATTCATCCTTCTGGCAATGGCCCGCAAGATCATTCTGGTCTCCAACATACAAATGACTCATTGGCGGTCGTTTTCAGATAGTCGTGGCATTTCAAGCACATGTACTGGGTGTTTTGTCTCAACGGCCTTTTTATACCGAGTATACTGCCACAACGCGTACACATTTTCAGGGTCATAGCTGTTGGGAATCGTGTTGCACGTGTAACTTTCATTGTTTTCATGTAGTATGTACACAAACCTGTGGGTTGAATCATGCACTTTCCATTCCTGCAGCCATTCGCTCTCTACCTCATTCCCACACTTTTTTTTTCCAGCTTCTCTGCATCAGTATATATAATAGTGGTGCGTTTATAATGTGCTTCAGTATATACGAGGCGTGTTCAAATGAAACCCGTCCCAGTGGCTTTATAACAAATATATGTAAGGTACATCAGCAGGAGTAGTAGAATTAAATACAGCAATTGTTATGAAGCAAGTACTCACTGGGGTTCTTTAGAAATAGTACCATAGGCATTCAGACACGCATCCCACTGCTTGGGTAGACGGCGTATGCCGTCCGAGAAAAATGACTTTGGTTGCTTATTGAACCATTTGGTCACCGGGCCCTGACGTCTGCATCGGAGTCGAATCGTTGTCCCTTTAGAGATTTTGTTAAGGGTCCGAACAAATGAAAGTCACATGGTGACAGATCAGGGCTGTAGGCTGGGTGTGGCAGAACTTCCCACCTTTTCCTTGCTAACGCTTCGTGCACAATGTTCGCAACATGTGGACGAGCATTGTCATGCAACAGAATCACAACACGCAAAGCATTCCGGGTCATTTATTCTTGATGGCTGTATGCAGGTTGTCTAGTGTGTCTTTGTAGCGGATGACATTGATGTTCATGCCAGGCTCTTTAAAGTCTACCAATAGAAGCCCTTCGTGGTCAAAAAATGCTGTCAGCATAACCTTACCGGCAGAAATCTGTGACTTGAATTTTTGGGGTTTTGGTGATCCGGGATGTTTCCATTGCATGCTCGCTGTTTTGCTGCACGGCTCAAAGTGGTGGCACCATGACTCATCGCCTGCCACTATGCGCAACAGAAATGCATCACCCTCCTCTTCGTAACGCAGCAGGTGGTTCAAACTCCACCCCATGCGTTCTTCCTTATGGTGATTGGTCAGCATCAGTGGGACCCATTGTGAACACACCTTTCGATACTTCAGTTTCTTCCTAACCACCATTTGAACTGTCCCAAGAGACACATCGAATTCCTCTGCTAGCGAACGTAAGCTCCGACGATGGTCCACCCGTATTGCTGCATCAATCTCAGCGATGGCTTCTTCTGTCACAACAATATGCACCTGACCTGGCCGCGGAAGATCTTTCGTTAACTGACGTCCTTCTCGAAACATTCGTGCCCAGTCTTTCACTGTAGTCTTAGACACACTTTGGTCACCATACACTGCTTTCATTCGGCGATGAATGTCAACTGGTCGACATCCTTCGGCTGTTAGAAACTGGATCACTGCTCGCTGATCGACCTTGGACGGATTCCGTATCACACCGGCCATTACTTTAACGGTCTGCAGCACAAACAATGAATACTAGGAGAATGAACACTTACACATTTGTATGTGCTTATTACGTCAGATGTGACGTCATCATGCTCCTCCTACAAATGTTCACTTGGCGCAGCACGGGCGGGTTTCATTTGAACACGCCTCGTGTATATATATATATATATATATATATATATATATATATATATATATATATATATATATATATATATATATATATATATATATATATATATATATATATATATATATATATATATATATATCAATTAGCCCCTTCGGCCATAACTGACTATGAATGCGCTCCTGAGGTGATAATCCTCAGCTGCTAATTTTCCTGGCGTTCCTATTGACGTTTTCTCCTCTCTTCTGCTTGCCGTGAGGGCTTCTTTTCACCCAATCTGATGTGGCACCGGAGAGAGCATTGCCACTTGGTGCCATTGGGAGCTTCATCCTCCCAGGTTGCTGGATTTATGTATAGTGCCCTCATGTCTCTTACATTTACATATCATAATCATCCCTGCCTCTTGTAGTTCCTGGATGCTCATCTTATAAAATAGATTGTTACAGAAACCACTGCCGCAAGATCATGTCAACTTGAATCAAGTTTCCTGCAAGTAGACCAGCTGCAGTGGTGGTTCCATACTCTATAGGGGGTTACAAGAAAAATGATGATGATAGAGACCTGTCTGACCAGTTCGTCGAGGAAGATATTTAAGTAACAAATCACTGTTGCACACATCTTTGAACCTCAGCTGCGGCCGCCTAACTGTTTTTTTGCCATCTGCCAGCTGTCCATAGAAGATATCTTTAGGGATGTGGCTATCTTCCATGCAGTGAACATGGCCAAGCCAGCATAGTCTGTCTGTACTGTCTAATCAGTGTATACATGCTTTGAAGGCCAGCACGTGACAACACCTTGACATTTGTCACTTTGTCCTTCCATGAAATACCGAGGCTGTAGCGTAGATACCGTAGATGGAAGGTATTGAGCCTTCTTTCATGCTTAGCATAGTTTGTCCATGTCTCGCTGCCATATAGAAGCGTGCAGGTGACACAGACGTTATAGACTGCAGCTTTGGTTTTTGTTGTGAGTTTGGAGATTCTCCAAACAGGCGTTGTGAGGCAGGCAAAGGTGGCTGCAGCTTTGCCAACAAAGTTGTCAATTTCTGTGTCAAGAGAGAGTTTGTCATTGATGGTAGACCTCAGGTATGTGAAGTGGTACACTACTGCCAATTCATGGTTATTGATAGTGATAAAGGTAAAGGTAAAGGATCCTGTTACACGCCCATTGAGGCATATTGGGAATATGGTGTTAGGCCCATATTTTCTTGACCATCAGCACACTAGGGGTGATGTGGTCAGCATCACGCCAGCTGCCTTAACCTTCCCAGAGTTGCTCTGGTACCCAGTTGGGGCTGGGTCGACCCAGGAGCCGTTTGCGGCCTAATAATATCCCACCTCATCTGAGGATCGAACCATAGACCACTGAGCTAGGAAGCCAGTGCACTAACCACTATGCTACCGCGGCTCCCATTGATAATGATAACTGGTGCAAGATCCCCATCCTGGCCCAGCACATTTGTTTTCTTTAGACTTATTGTGAGGCCCAAGTGCTTGCATGCTTGGGTGAAGCGATTCATCAAGCTCTGAAGCTCCAGTTGACTTTGAGTAACGATTATTGCGTAATCAGCGAATAACATGTCTCTTATAGTGCCCCTTCTGATTATTGTTTTTGCCTTCAGCCTTGTGAGGTTAAACAGTCAGCCATCTGACTTAGTGTGAAGGCATTTTCCTTCAGTTGCATCTCTGAATGTATGTTTCAAGAACAAGGCAAAGAAGATCCTGAAGAGTGTTGGAGCCTTGTTTAATGCCACTGTGTATGTCAAAGGGCTGTCATGTGTTTCCAGCATATTGGACTGTTCCCTTTGTATCTTCATGGAATGACTTGTATAATTTCCAGCAATTTAGTTGGGCTGCCTATTTTCAGGAGGATTTTGAAGAGTCTATCCCTGCTAACCAGGTCAAATGCCTTTGTGGGTCTATAAAGGCAATATTTGAAGGCCTTTTCTGCTCTCTTGATTTTTCCTGAAGCTGGCGGAGATAAAAGATCATGTCTATTGTTGATCTACCAGCTTGGAATCCACAGTGCGACTCTAGATATATGCGCTCAGCTAATATATATTAGAATATATTTTCTTTCATCTTCTGTGGTGTGTAAGCTTTTAATCATTTCCTGTCAAGCCCTTTTGTCTTGTGCCACTCACTCAAATTCTCAGCAAGTCTTCATTATACTTTTAAAAAATTCCCTTCTCCTGTGTTTGGATTGCCTTGTTATGCTATTAGCAGGTTCCCTCAATGTATGTTCTGTGCAATGCCAATGTCTGTTCCTCTTGTCATACTGTTTTAATTCTAATTTGTGCAAGCAGCCATTTATGACAGTTTGTAACTTCTCAGTTGTCACTTTTGATGTCCTCAAAGTTTCAGAGCCATACAACAGGACTGTCATAATATATGAGTTTAATATTGAACCACTTGACTTCTTCTGATTTCTATATAATTCCCAACAAAATGAAAGCCTCCTTTGCCAGTGTTGCAGGTTAGCTTCCCCACACACAATCTGGCTATTATTTGCTGCACTTACTCTCATAATAATACTGCTCCTGCTTATGTCATGAAACAAATATCCCAGAATTATTGTGTAAAGGGTGTGAACTATGAATTACCTTAGAAGGCTGTAAATTGTGCAGGAAAATCCCCACTACACATTTCAAAGGGCAGTAATGAATTATGTAATATTTCCTGACCTTTCACACTGTAACACATGAATGTAACAAGTTAAGTAGAATACCTTTCCTCTGTAAATCAGCATGGCAATGCCAGCGCTGAGTTCAACAATGAAGATAATGAACAGGAAGCCAGCAAACTGTGAAGATTAAAACAATTATATACAAATATCTCTACATTTAAAAAGGATAATCATTGAAGCAGTAAAGTCATGATTCCAATTATGATGAATTTTTAATTCTTGCTGGCAATGATGCTTCACTAAATACACATTCTAACAGAATGGAGTGTGCTTTGAATGAATAAAGGTGTGTTATATAACTTTTATTCCTTCACTAGATAATCAAACCAGATCAACAATTTCCTATGTAAGAAATCCTACACCCATAAAAATAAGGGACCAAGAGCTGAAAAATACAAACACAATCACATACTTAGGAAGCATAGTAACACTAGATGGTAGAACAAGCAAAGACATCCGCAGCCGAATCAATAAAGCCAGAGCAGCCTTCGCCAATCTAAACAACATCTGGAAATCCTCCCAGTACAGTACAAACACTAAATTAAAAATATATGACGGCTGTGTAATTTATGTACATCTGTACGGTGCAGAATGCAGGAGAGTAACAGAAAAGGAAATGTTAAAATTGTCCTCTATCCAAACAGCCTGCCTAAGGAAAATTCTTTGAATTTTCTGGCTGAACACCATCACCAACCAATAACTGCTAACTTGGAGCCATCATGAGGACTTGCGCACCATCATAGCGGGTAGACGCTGGAATTGGTTGACTACATCCTTAGAAGAGACCCTGACACCATCACCAGAACTGCCCTGCTATGGACTCCAGAAGGAAAGCGAAAGCAAGGACGGCCAAAAGGTGGAGAACAGTGGGGGTGGAGATACTAGGCACGAACTAGAGCTGGGGCACCACATGAAGGATGGCTGTCAACTGAGCAGAGTGGAGACAGTTGGTTGCTGCGTGACGATCACTGACTGTTTTGTCAGTCAGCAACCAAGGACCAAAGAAGAAAAGACAATGATCAAATCCTAAATGTTTCTTCTAACCAGTGATAACATAAAATCTTATACCGAAAAGAAAGAGTGATATTGGGCACAGAAGACTCAAACATAGACGTTCAGTCACAAACAGCATCATGCCATAAGAAATGGATAAGTGTTGCAGATGGGTCATGGGATATTAAGCTGTCTATATTGTCTAGCAGTTTCTTTTTCTACTGTCTAGCCTGTTACTAGTGTCTGAGAAGCACAGTGGTTAGAGTGCTTGCTTCTCAAGGCAAAGAAACCAGGTCGCATCATGCTCCACTCTACCCAGCTGTAAAAATTGGTACCTGACTCTAAGCGAAGGTGGTGAGGAAGGGGACTGGTCAAACCCAACTAAGCAAGCTGAGACCTAGAATATGTCTCTAACACCTCACTCCTCTATGGCAGTATCTGATATCAGGCTACCTTTCATTCATTCATTACCCTCAGCTCCCAAGGAGCATAGGCCTTCACCAAACACATGACGTCCTCCTGTAACGTGCCATCGTCTCAAGTTCTTTCCACGTTCTCCTCATCATTTTCACCTCTGTTTCCAGCTCTCTTCTCCTTGTGCTTCTTGGTCTACCTCTGCCTTTCTTGCCCTGTGGGTTCCAGAACAAGGACTGCTTTGTAGTGCTATCAACAGGTTTCCTCAGTGTGTGTCCTATCCATCGCCATCATCTTCTTCTCATCTGTTGTTCCACTGGCACTTGTCTAGTTCTTGTCATCAGTTCCACATTGGTAACCTTGTTATACCATTTTAATCCTCTATTCTACACAAGAACCCATTTATGAAAGTCTGTAGGCTACCTTTACCTCTACCTTTTAAAGTGTTAATGATCTTCCAAGTAATTAAATTCTACTAGTGCTGGCAACTGTCTGTCCCTGTATCACCTACATTATTCATCAGGCAAACCTTCTAATTTATCATATCAGTGGTCAGGCAAACCTGCTAATTTATCATATCAGTGGTCAGGCAAACCTGCTAATTTATCATATTAGTTGTAAGACAAACCTGCTAATTAATCATATTAGTGGTCAGACAAACCTGCTAATTTATCATATCAGTGGTCAGACATATCTGCTAATTTATCATATCAGTGGTCAGACATATCTGCTAATTTATCATATTAGTGGTCAGACATATCTGCTAATTTATCATATTAGTGGTCAAACAAACCTGCTAATTTATCATATCAGTGGTCAGAAATATCTGCTAATTATTCATATTAGTCCATACATGCCACACGCTATGGTTTACCCATAATCTGTACAAGGTGTTTGTGTTTTCAGATGTGTACGCCCCGTATATAATTTCTGTAATGGTTTTTTCGCCTAATTATTAAATACATATAAATCGATCGTCTTGCGCTACACTATAGCCGATATTTGCGTCGTGAGATTCGGCGAGATGTTAGGCCACGTTAATAAAATATGAACCAATAAAATCAAGCTGCCTATTTTTCAATTGATGCGGGATTGGCGAGAGTCCGCATGGTGTGACGTTCATTCATCACTTTTCGCTAATGCTGACGACAGCCAGGATGTTACTGATTATTTTAATGTTTACGTCACATTTGTGATAAACGAGCGCAAATGCCTTGTTGCTCTATCTTTTCCTACATCTTTCGTATTGTATTTTCTCCGACATTTGCTCTTTCATCTCATATTTGCGATCCACATTTGCTATTTCATTGTTGTGATTACTCGCAACCGGTATCTAGAGAACCACATTTGTTCTTTCATCGGGGGAAATAAAGTCCTTTGATTGAGTCGCCATGCCCGACATTATCGTTTGAAGCCCACATTGCATTGTGATAAATCTGGTAAAAACACATATGGTCATCCTAATCACCACATCTGGGCATGCGGTAATTTCTGTGACACCACATTGGACTTTAGTCGGCCGCGGTTCAGACAAGCGTTGGTTTACCACATTGGACGCCCAGCTTGGCCAGGTGACTTCCAGAAATATATAATACCGCATAATCTACTAGAGTGAAGCAGTCCAGTTTTTTACCTTGTGAGGAAGAGATTAAACCCAAAAACGCATAGCCTAATACACGTGTTTATTCAGAGTGGATGATAATTCAGTTCTGTGATTAATTGTGTTCTTAAAGGATTTTGCGAAGGGAAAGAAGGTTAGTAGATCTTATTATTAATACATTTTCTTATTTTTGTTTATTTTAACCTCACAGCTAAAATGTGCGAAAGATAAAGTTTCAAATAATTCTTGGCATAACTGATTAATAAAATCAGAAGATTTTCCTAGAAGTTGATAGGATGATAGGAGGTAATTAATAGTTCATATTTCACCTTTATCATCATCACAGTCTCCCATGCGCACACACTCTCATGCACAAGATATTTAACATCATTAGAATTGAACTCAGAGAGAGAGAGATGAATAATGAGCAGTAGTTTAAATGAAAGTCAACCAGTGATGTTAAATGTGAAAACTTACGAAGACTTTTGTGTGTCTTCAGTTCATCAGAAGTCTGAGTCTACACGCAACGTGTCTGACGTCTAACCAGAAATAAGTTATCAAAAACGGACATTTGGCTAGCAGAATTCGCCATAGGACATCTTTCATTCTTCAATTAAAAAGGAATATTGTCTCACCCACAAGTCATAAGGTGGACGCAGCATTTTTCGTCACCATATACTGCTTGCTCACAAGTTCAATACATCGTTATCACAAGTTCAATAAAGAGTCATCATAAATTCAAATCACTCGAAAGATCATTATTATCTGAAGTCAAGCAAAAGAGCTCAAAAGAGGAATCGCATATTTATACCACGTGCAACACACTCTTAAGCGCATTTTATGAAGCAGACTCGAAAGTATATGAATCACGACTACATACGCAAGATTATGAGTCTACATATCACTAACAATTCGTGAAGATATCCAGTCTGACCAGTACCGTCAGGAGATTAGACAACAGACCTTTTGTTCATATGACAGCTATTAACTGTTGATCAACACTACAGAGATATACTCAAACAGTGAAGGAATATACATAGATATCTCGTCAGCGTTCTCCGTACGACAACAGTATTCATCAGAACGTCCTCAGCTTAGAGATACCCCATTCGACATAACGTATAACAACTTGGGACATTTTATGCATACATGTGAATCCTCATATCTAGGAGAAGCATTTAGAGACACATGGACTGTGTAGAGTACTCACCATTTTGGTAACACGTATCATATCATAATTTCACTTTACACCAGTTCATTCTTAATTAACTATTACTTAATTAACTGTAATTTTATTATCTCATCTGTGTGTTTTGTGTGAATCGTCTTTCACCATCATCACGTTCTAACCATTACTAACCCTATATGTGTGGATATTTCATTAATAAACCCAACGATCGGTTGATCATTATCAAGAGTTTGTTAATGTATCACTCGTGCTGTCGGTGTTACATATTCACCTATAGGAACCTTTCTCTACTCAGATGAGGTTGGGGGCTTTTTCTTTACGGGATCTAAGGGCAGAAGCTAAGGTCGTGGGGAAACAGAACTCTTTCCATAATTAATTAAAAAACACTGTCTAGTGGAAAGCATTCGCATTCCTGTCTTCTTGTCCCTATCTCGAATAGGTCTTTATTCTTTCTTAACGAGCCAATTTCTAGAGACCTTATATCTAATATCTCATAGACTATTCCTGGCAAAAACTACTGTCGTAGTTGCCCCAGTGACTCACCACACGACAATTGGGGGCTCGTCCGGGATTAGTGAACCCGGACTTAGAAGTGTGATAAATCACATTTTCATCCCTGCTATACAGTTGCGATAATTGCAAAATTTGTTGGCATTTTGAGGGATTACCTTCTAGACTGACTCTTACTATAATTTGTCTATTTCATAGGGGAATAATTTATATCTCTAAAGCACGAGTGATACTTTTTAAATTGAGTATCAAACGGACAGAGTAAACACTTTTTGAGAACAGAGGATACTGTAGGGAACTGAAAATTTTTTTTTTTCAGTAACTGCTGGAGAAATTGTTATCATAAATATTTAGTAAATTTTTCATAGAAAACTTCGAGATAATCTGTTACATAATTTTTCAGAATATGCTGAGTGAGTGATTTTTTTAAAGAACTATTTGAACTTGATTACTAATTTAAACCTAGCTGGTTTTAAAGAGATAATTACTTGTGCGAGTCTAAACAATTTGCTTGGAGGTCACTGCCAATTTTTCCCTTCGTGAACCCATACTGCATATCATGGCAGATGCCGCAAAAATTAGGACTAGTTTAATGGAGGCAGGGCGTGAATTCGGGTTAAGTGGAAAAGACCTGATGAAATATGTAAGCGAAGAAACTGATAAACTCCATGAAAGAGAGATGGAAATGCAGAAACTTACAATGGAGAAGGCCGCAGCAGAAGCAGCGGAGCGGAAAGCCGCAGCAGAAACAGCGGAGCAGAAAGAAGCAGCAGAAGCAGCGGAGCGGAAAGAAGCAGCAGAGCATGCACTTAAAATGAAGCAACTGGAAATCCAGGGACAGACCAATCAGATAGAGCTGGCAAAAAGTGCAGCGGCTTCCAACTTTGATGGAGGGTACTCACCCCCCTCAGATGGTGTGCCTACTTCGCAACCTGCACCACCCAATGCCATGAACTTTCCGCTGGAACCTTTTTCAGAAAGGAACGATACCATGGACGCCTTTTTAGACCGCTTCGAACGCTTTGCAACAGGGTTTGGACTTGAAGAACGGAAGTGGAACTTGAAACTTTCCCAGGGCCTAAGAGGAGCCGCCTACGAAGTTTTTAATAAAGTTCCGGCCGGAGAGTAGATGACTATCAGGCATTGAAAACAGCTCTCTTGGTGAGGTACGAGCTTCATTCAGAGGCTTACCGAAAAAAATTTCGAGGTTCTAGGAAGGAGGCCGGAGAGACTTTCTCACAGTTCGCAGCCCGTATTGAAGACTACTTAGTGAAGTGGTGTACACTGGGAAACTTTACCGAGAACTATGACGGGTTGAAAGAGCTGATTCTGATAAAGCAACTAAAAGAGTCTATGTCGGTGGAAATGCGTAGATTTCTCACTGAAAACGGCGCTGACCGGTTAGAAAATATTCTTACACTGGCAGAGCGATTCCAAAATGCTCTCATGGAGTCTCAAGGAGCCAGAAAGAAGTTTTCGGATCAGGCGCCAAAGCAACCTGCTCGCTCTCAACCAGACCAACAAAGCAAAGGACCACACATCTCGCATAAACAGCACGCAAAACAAGATAACTACAAAGAGCAAAACAAGAAAAATGCTGCGCCGCACCAGAGACAGGGAGATAAATGGTGCAAGTACTGTCGCTTGAACAATCACAACACTAATGAGTGCAAGCGCAGACCTCCTCCCCAACATGCTGCCTGTCTGCAGACAAAATCGTCACCCCGGAAGGAGCAGAGGACCGGAAACGTTTCTCATCCTCCCGTCATCGAATCAGTCCTCGTAAACGGACAATCTGTGGAGTGCCTTTATGACACAGGACTTGCTTTCGATGCGGTGGTCAGGGCATCTCTTGTCACCCCTGACCAGATAACAGAAGAGAGTGTCGACATCCAAGGTCCGACGAAGGATGTTGCACCCATGACACTGCCAATTGCACTTATCAGAGTGGAATCTCGTTATGTGACAGGAGAGATTCGTGCAGCTATAATGGAAGAACCAATCTACTCTTTAATCTTGGGATGTAGATATGTGTTCCTTGGAGAACCTACTCAACCACTAGTCATGGCGGCCGTACAGACTAGAGGACAGTCAAAACAAGACGCAGAGCAGGAACCTCCTACCAATATCCTCCCCGAGGAATTGAAGAGGGCCCAAAGGGAAGATTCCTCACTGGCGCCCTGTTTTAAAAAATTACCTAGGACACACAACCCACCTACCAAGGGAGACTTCTTTATGAAAAATGGATTGATTTTTTTTTTTTTTTTTTTTTCGTACGCCCGCTAATACTCGAGGCGAAATCTCAGGTTATTACTATGTCTAACCTGACATTGATTTTACGTGAGTATCCCTTTTTACTTGTACAGAGACAGGTGTCCCTCGCCATTCAGGCAAATACTCTCCGATTTCGGAGGTACCCATTGCAGCTGGGTCGGCTCAGGAGCCGCCAATCCCTGGTCGACAACACTCCTTCAAATGTTCTCGCCAGGTCTCGAGTTAATCCAGTCCAATTCCCGGTCGACGAAAAATCCTCAAATGCCGTCGCCCGGGTTTGATCCTGAATCACCCGGTCGCCAGAGCGGTGTTGTAACCACTACGCTAGCGCGGCTCCCATGGATTGATGTATCGCCGAGCTGGAAACGAAGGACAGGAACACAACCAATTAGTAGTTCCTGCAACCTATAGGAACCAGGTGCTTGAGATGGGCCACTCTATCCCATTTAGTGGACACATGGGAATGAGCGCCACGACTCAAAGGATCGCCTGCCACTGTTATTGGCCAGGGATCACCGGCGACATTGAACGTTTCGTCAAGTCTTGTCCTCAGTGCCAGAAAGTTGCACCAAAACACTGGACGGCACCCGCGACCCTTGGGGAGATGCTAATCTTGGGCACCCCATTTGAAAGAGTGGCCGTGGATATAATTGGACCTCTGCTGAGAACTAAGAAGAGGAACTCCCATATCCTTACCTTAGTGGACACCTGTTCCATGTGGGGCGAAGCCATAGCCATGCCAGCATGCGACTTAGTGCATGTAGCTGACGCTTTACTGAATATCTTTACTAGATTGGGCTTCCCGCATGAAATTCTCACAGACAACGGGTCACAATTTAGAGGCAAGTTGACAGAGGAGGTGCTTAGAATATTCAAGACTAGCATATCCATACTTCGCCCTATCACCCCCAAAGTAACGGGCAAGTAGAGCGGTTTAACGGGACGCTCACCTCTATTCTTCGGAAGTTGGCACAGGAGAAGCCAGAAACTTGGGATCAGTATCTTCCTGCCGCATTATTTGCTTATAGGGAAGTGCCGCATGCGTCAACTGGAGTTCCTCCGGCCACATTACTCTTCGGAAGACCCATTAAAGGTCCATTAGAAGCATTACTAAGAACATGGACAGATGCCAAGGCAGACGACACTGTCACATCAGCCTTCCAGTACGTCACAGACTTGAAACAACGCCTGAAGACTGGCTGGGAATTAGCCACAGCGAAAGTACGGGAGGCTAGGCGGAAACATGCCAAATATTACAATCGCAATGCGAAGGACCGAGAACTAGCAGTAGGAGAGAAGGTGCTACTTCTTCTGCCAAGTAGCAGTAATAAATTGCAGATTTGCTGGAGGGGACCCTACAAAGTGGTGGAAAAGATTTCTCGCACCAACTATAAAATCGCCGTGAACGGAAAGCAGAAAATTTACCACTTAAATCTGCTTAAGAAGTTTTACGAGCGAGCCCCTGCCGAACCAGCGCACCTCATGACTATGGCCATTGCTATGCAAATGGAAGAAGAGCCATTATCATCCATAGAGTACCCGGTGATACAGGAGGAATCACATTTAGATGTGAAAATAAGCTCCACCTTAACGGAAGCCCAGCAAGAAAAAGTAAGGAGATTGATGGAAAACCACGCCGACTCTCTGACAGACAAACTGTAGTGGATTTGATGGTATTGTATGATGGTGATATTACTACGTGTGATGCATGAGGTCAGCTGTGAAGGCTCCTGAGATAAAATGTAGCTGTGAATTGTCAGAAGGCCCTTCTTGCTACCACTACGACCTCACACCTATCTTTTTTTACTAATGAATGTGGCTACGTTAAATGTCTAGGCTAATGATGTGTAATGTGTTGTGGTAGTTTTCAGACACACACACAGATATTTACTAAGTCTAATAATATTAATAAAAGGTTATAATACACGGAACTAACTCAGTTGTGTAAAATTTGGATAGTAATTTTCTTACATTTATTTGTTCTGAACCAAGGTTTTATTTTGGCCAGAACATATGAAAGGTGTATCAATTATGAAAGAAATGCATGAATATTACATAATAAATGCAAGGTGTGTACATATATATGTTACTAGACTAGTTAATATTATTATTGTTTACAGTATTAATCTATGTGGGAGAACAGTTAATGGATGTGCTGTTGGGGTGGCCTCATCACTCCCTGTCTATGGCGATTACACATTGTCCAGTTAATTGATGGAATTTTTATGGGTGTGTTAGGAAATAAGTTGAGTTGGTGAACTCTCAGCAGACCAGGCGCTCACGTAACTTGAAGGTGTAGCTCTGGTGCTGAGATCTGGTGGCCCCACCTCTCCGTGCTTGGGGGCAATATCAGAAGTCTGGTGGCCCCACCTCTCCGTGCTTGGGGGCAATATCAGAAATATGGTGGCCCCACCTCTCCGTGCTTGGGGGCTATAATAGGCTGCTCTGACCAAATATTACTGCACGGGTCCACTCTGGTAAAATTCAACAACTCATTTGACACCGCATTGGTGCCAACTGAAACTCACAGCTCTGCAATCAAAGTATTAGTCATGTGTCAGAATTCCATCCTCTAACCATTTCTGGACACAACACTACACAACAACCACACCACATAGACGGGTCAGATCTTTCTGACCAAACAACACATCTTACCAAGTTGGTTTCACATAGGCTAAGTTCTCCCAGACTACAGATTCTGAAATATGTTCATTAGTTTCCTGCCATAAAATAGGATAGGTGATATGTTTCACTGATCTCAACACTTGATCTGTCCTTCCTAATCCTTGCTGGAGTTTATGTATTTTATTGTCTCTAGACCCTGAACTGGGGCGGGGGGTCTAGAGCGAACCCTTACTTGTTGTAAGGAACAGATTATGCTATTGCAGTATCAAATCACTCTAACCTTAAACAAATATTAAAATGTACAAAGAAATAATTTCAGTCTTACCAGAATTATGAATATAGTACACAGTTAAATAAATGCTAGCAAAACTCAGCTGAGCTGCTGGCCTTATGATGGTGTCCCTCTAAATACTTCAATAGCTTCTGGGAATTACACCACTTAATAATTCACTGTGTCTACAAGGACAGCTAATACTGAATGGCACAAAATGCGCATCTGAGCGCCGATAATATCTTCATCTAGGGCCAATCGCTGCCTTTTCTTTTTTCAAATTCAAATATCCTACCACAAAGTCATTTCAGTCAGACCTCAGTCAATTATGCCTTATTGTCTGTTGGTCCGTCCGTCTCTACTTGCGTTTCACAAAAAAACACACTTGTTTTTTGAACCAACCCTGCCTTCCCCTACACAATTTCGCCTTTAAAGTTATTTTTAGCCACAATTCACCATCCCACCCCGTCTCTTCATTCCACTAGATTTTAGCACTTGCGTCTTCAAGGCCACAATTTTTTGAAAATTAGTGACATGTTTTATCTCAATGCAGACGTTCGCTGATATGAACAACACAGTCTTTTGTCAATATCTTTCGTATTATCTGTCTGTCTGTATAAATGAAAGCATATTATTTCACTGCTCAAGATGTGCCATCCGGCCAGCTAGGTTTTATATTCCTAACATTATTATTAAGAAAAGTTACTTTTCAAATATTTTCTAGAATTTTCTGGAACGCGCTCATCACTGCATTCAAATAAACGGGCTAAGTTATAGCAAAAGCGTCCAATAAATGACTGTGGCGTATAATATCCAAGGTCCCTTTTGTCGATTTCTTTACTTTATGTCAACTTGGGGACGTGACTTTTTCCTCCTTTCCCCACCACTTGCGCCTTTTAGCATTGCTAGTTTCAAGCACGCGTTCAGTCAGATTTTCCTTTTGATCTCCGTTCCGTTTTGCCTTCAAGTCTAACAATTTAATTTCCATGGCGGGTGATGACCCGCGGCGTGGGCGATCATGTATTCTAGCAGCTTACGCATTAATTTTTATCCCTACGTTGTATCATTGGAGATATTTTAACGTTGTATCATTGTTAATTTTGTGACACATCTCCCCACTTGAAAACATGCCTAAGGCAAGTTCTAAAACCAGTGATACACATAGATAAAATCCCTCCTTACGCCTGCCATTACTCTAATTTTGATCACAGGGGTGCCGACTGAGGAAATCTGCACCGACATTCAATTTGCCTGGGATATATTGGATACTAAACTGATAAGGTTGAAGCAATAAAGACCACCTCAGCAATCTTGCGTTTTCATGCTTAGCCTGAGATAAGAATACGAGAGGCTGATGGTCCGTCTCGACCACAAAAGTCCTCCCATACAGATAGATTTGAAACTTCTTTATGGCCCAGATTAACGCTAAACATTCTTTTTCGCTTGTGGAGTATCCTTGTTCCGCCTTATTCAATTTGCGGCTTGCATAAGCGACTGGTTTCAGTTCCCCATCAGGCGAAGATGATCTTTGCAACAAAGCCGCTCCGAGTCCTACATTACTTGCATCGGTTCTTAAGACAAAGTCCTGTGTCAAATCAGGTAGTTTGAGAATAGGCTTGCTAGTGAGTTTTTCCTTTAATTCTTGGAACGCTAATTCACTTTGCGCAGTCCAATTAATTTTATCTGGAAGTCCCTTGCGAGTCAGATCAGTCAGAGGAGCACAAATAGAGTTAAAATCTTTGATATATTTTTGATAAAATCCGCATAACGACACGAATGATCGCACATCCTTTTTTGTTTGTGGTCTAGGTGCTCTCTGCAGTTTTTCCAAGTTCTTGGGATCAGGGGTCATGCTACCCTGATATACAGTGTGTCCCAAGAATTCCAACTCTTTGCATCCAATGCAACATTTTGTTGGCCTAGCAGTTAAGTTCGCCTCCCTAAGCCTATTAAATAACATTTCTAGAGCTTCAATGTGTTCTTCAAATATCTCTGTGGCGACGAGAATATCATCCATGAAATTCGTGATACATGGGTTATTCAGGGGATCCAACAATTTGCGCATCATCCTTGAAAATACACTCGGAGCATTTTTCAGTCCGAATGGTAGCATGTTGAATTCATAATGTCCATCCGAAGTGCTAAAAGCCAAATAAGGTCTCACTTCAGGCTTCACTGGGATCTGGTAATAGCCTTTACTAAGATCCACCTTTGAAAAGTATTTTGCCTTGTTCAGTCTGGCAAATAACTGTTTTGTGTCTGGTAATGGATCCACTTGTCCTTCTATGACAGCATTCAGTTTCCTGTAATCTATGCACAGTCTGTGTTCCCCAGACGGTTTTCTCAACAATACGACACTAGAGCTAAAAGATGATTCACTGTGTGAAATAATCCCCTCCTTCAACAAATAATCTATTTCTTCCTTCAATGCCTTCTCCTTCGAGAACGGAATAGAATAGGCTCTCATACAGATTGGGTTTGAGTCTACCAGTTTCATGTCATACTGTAGCAAATTTGTATGGCCTGGTTTATCTGTTAATACATCTGTATGTTCCTCCAGAACCTGTTGAACTCTCTCCCTCTGGTTTTTAGTCAGGTGCTTACTGACTTTTACCTGTGCTGCTGTTTCACAAGGATGTAATGGGTATTCATGTGAGGTGAGTGGTTCCTTTTGCATTTGAGTTGCGATAGCTAAGGTCAGTAAGGGGGTGCTTTCCTGGAGTGGTCTGTCCAGATACTTCTTTAACAGGTTTACATGATAAACTTTCTCCTTCCCCTTTTTATCAATTTTATAGTTTGTTGTAGACACCTTCTCTAGAACCGTATATGGACCTTGCCATCCAATTTGTAATTTATTCTGGCTCCCGGGTAGTAGAAGCAGCACCTTCTCTCCCACTGCCAGTTCTCTGTCCTTTGCCTTCCTATTAAAATATGCTGCATGTTTCTTCCTGGCTTCTTTTAAATTATCATTTGCCAGTTTCCATCCAGCTTTCAAACGAGTGGTTAGTTCGTTCACGTATTGATAAGATGAGGTAACAGTCTCTTCCGCCTTCTCATCTGTCCAGGTCCTTAATAGGGCTACATCTGGACCTTTAATTTATCATACGTATTTTTCATGGAACCCGTCTGGTCCCGTCCATTAGAAGCCCTATAGTGAGGACGTTTCTTCCTAGAATCATCACTCACAAATCGACCACTACCAATTTTTTTCTTGGGTTTGTCTCCCCACTTGAGATTGCTTATGAGAGATCTTCGCTCTCTTTTCTGTTCTTCCAGTTTATATAAGTCTGACCGAGGGATTGTCATCTTATCCTGGGTAAAATTTCTTCTTTGTACTCGTCGCATAGTGGCCATGTTAATCCATTCAAGTGAAGACTGGGTGTGAAAAGGGGGCTCCCATTGCACTTTGTCTCCTTGAGTATCATTAGTTTTCCTTCCAGGCCTAATTTTGCCCCGTGGCGTTTCTAGGTCCTGCACATATTTTCCCTTTGTGGGTGTTCCCTCATGAAATATGCCACATGCTTCTACAAAGTTTTCAATATCGACATTTACGTCGGGCCAATAGTATTTGCGAGCAACTTTTTGGCAGATGGTACCGACTTTTTCATGGTCCCCATCTTTTCCAAAATGTAAGCTCCTTATTAAATTTGCCCTATATATCTTGGGAAGAACCAACTGTCCGTGACCAGTGGATCTAGTTCCTGTCTTCCTATATAGCAATCTGTTCTTCATAAAATATTCCCCCTTGCTCGGAGGTGTGTGGCATTTGGGCAATTTTTTAAAACATGGCTTGAGTGTCCTATCCTCAGCCTGCGCCTTCCTCATCTCCTCTGGATGAGCATTTATAGGTTCACCTTCTTCCTCCTTCTTCTGTGACCTGGTCTGCACTGTCGCCATGATCACAGGTCTCTCGGGATTCCCCAAGAAGACGTATCTACACCCCAATATCAGAGGGTAGATTGGTTCATCTATCACTGCTGCTCTGATTTCTCCTTCCACATAGCGAGTTTTCACCGTTATCCTTGCGATGGGAAGTGTCATGAGTGGTATGTCCTTAGTTGCCCCTTGTATTTCCACTGTTTCTGTGGTATACTGACTTGGGTCCACTAGGCTAGACTTCACAACTGAATCATAATCCAAACCTGTATCATAAAGGCACCTTATGGTGACCCCATTACAAATAACATCCTCACAAACTGGGGGGTGATAAGGTTCCTGCTGTCCCTTAGGATTAACCTTTAATCTTTGAGTCCCCGACTTCATTGCAGCAATGTTTGAAGGTTTCCTTCTACAAAATTCGGTGTTATGGTTATCTTTCTTGCACCATTTACACCATCTTTTTCCTTGGTTAAACGGTTTTCTTTCATTGGATTTTTGGTCATTGAACTGTGAGTTTCTGTCTCGGTAGTCATTTCTTGGCCGTTCAAAGTTTGTCCTACCTTTATTTCCCTGCTCTCTATTATCAAATTTATTAAATTGCTGTGGAGTTTTAAAATTGTCTATGTGCTTCTTTTTAGCACCACTTACCTCTGCCTGGGCTGCCTGATACCTTTCAGCGACATTTAAAACCTCTCCCAATTTCTCTGCACCTTGTTCCATGAGAAATTTTCTCATGTCTGGAGCCATGGACTCTCTCAATTGCTCAATCATGATCATTTCTTTAAGATCTTGGGTCTTCCCCAGAGCAGTCCATTTCTCCAAATAGTTTTCTAGTCTGGCAGAGAATTGGTGGTATGTCTCCCCAGACAACAGTTTGGCATTTCTAAATTTCCTACGATAAAATTCCCCATTTTTTTCGTACCTCAATAACAAAGCCTGCTTTAACATGTCATAATTCTCCTGGTCTTCTCTGTTCATTTTTGCGAAGACTTCGTAAGAAGTACCTATCAGTCCCTGTGATAGCTTTAAACTCCACCTCTCTCTCTCTAACCCATATGTAGTAGCTAATAACTCAAAACGTCCTAGGTACCCCTCTATGTCATCGTCTTTTTCAACAAAATGGTCTAAATGAAACCCCATAGCTGATGTTGAGGCTCCCAGACTGGGCGTAGCATCTGAGGCAAAAGGGCTGGCACCATTTTCAGGAGCCTGGCCTTGTAGCTCCAGCTCCCTGAGTCATAATTCGTGCTCCCTCTGCAACCTTCTATCTTCTGCCTCCCTTTCGGCAGTCAATCTTTTATCTTCTGCTTCCCTTTCGGCCTTTTTATCTTCTGCCTCCCTTTCGGCAGTCAACCTTTTATTTTCTGCCTCCCTTTGCTGTCGTTTTTCTTCTGCCTCCAATGCTTTAGCCTCTTTGTCAGCCTCAATCTGCAGCCTCTTAATTTCTCTATCAGCCTCAATTTGTAACCTCTTCTCTTCAGCTACCTTTCTATCTTCCCTTTCAATATATTTATCACATTCAGCCGTTACATATTGAATTAAAATCTGACCATCCATTCCCATCTCCTTTGCCGTCAGCACAGCAGCTGATCTAAACTTTGCCAGCTCCGCCATACTTTTTAAACAAATCTAGCAATGTGTAAGATAAAATTTCCAACCACTAAAGTACTTATAATTACTCTAATCTAAAAAAATTCTAATTAATTAATTAACTACCACTGGCTGTGAAGATTCACCAACTTTTATTTTCAGGGACACTTTTAATTTTAAGGGACACTTTTAATTTTAATAATGTGTTCCCCTAATCTTATTCTCCCCCCAGGAGATCCTAATATACTTAATAGGCTAATTATCCCGGGACAAAGAGACCCCAATATATGTAGTGGATTTGATGGTATTGTATGATGGTGATATTACTACGTGTGATGCATGAGGTCAGCTGTGAAGGCTCCTGAGATAAAATGTAGCTGTGAATTGTCAGAAGGCCCTTCTTGCTACCACTACGACCTCACACCTATCTTTTTTTACTAATGAATGTGGCTACGTTAAATGTCTAGGGTAATGATGTGTAATGTGTTGTGGTAGTTTTCAGACACACACACAGATATTTACTAAGTCTAATAATATTAATAAAAGGTTATAATACACGGAACTAACTCAGTTGTGTAAAATTTGGATAGTAATTTTCTTACATTTATTTGTTCTGAACCAAGGTTTTATTTTGGCCAGAACATATAAAAGGTGTATCAATTATGAAAGAAATGCATGAATATTACATAATAAATGCAAGGTGTGTACATATATATGTTACTAGACTAGTTAATATTATTATTGTTTACAGTATTAATCTATGTGGGAGAACAGTTAATGGATGTGCTGTTGGGGTGGCCTCATCACTCCCTGTCTATGGCGATTACACATTGTCCAGTTAATTGATGGAATTTTTATGGGTGTGTTAGGAAATAAGTTGAGTTGGTGAACTCTCAGCAGACCAGGCGCTCACGTAACTTGAAGGTGTAGCTCTGGTGCTGAGATCTGGTGGCCCCACCTCTCCGTGCTTGGGGGCAATATCAGAAGTCTGGTGGCCCCACCTCTCCATGCTTGGGGGCAATATCAGAAATATGGTGGCCCCACCTCTCCGTGCTTGGGGGCTATAATAGGCTGCTCTGACCAAATATTACTGCACGGGTCCACTCTGGTAAAATTCAACAACTCATTTGACACCGCATTGGTGCCAACTGAAACTCACAGCTCTGCAATCAAAGTATTAGTCATGTGTCAGAATTCCATCCTCTAACCATTTCTGGACACAACACTACACAACAACCACACCACATAGACGGGTCAGATCTTTCTGACCAAACAACACATCTTACCAAGTTGGTTTCACATAGGCTAAGTTCTCCCAGACTACAGATTCTGAAATATGTTCATTAGTTTCCTGCCATAAAATAGGATAGGTGATATGTTTCACTGATCTCAACACTTGATCTGTCCTTCCTAATCCTTGCTGGAGTTTATGTATTTTATTGTCTCTAGACCCTGAACTGGGGCGGGGGGTCTAGAGCGAACC